>JAJJBR010002524.1:0-22953 GCA_022817965.1 Solanum lycopersicoides
ATGGATAAGGCGCTTGACTTCTAATCAAGCGATTGTGGGTTCGAGTCCCACTGGGCGTGATATATTTTTCCATCTGAATATTCTTTTATTTTCTTAAATTTCGTACCTATTTTTTTCGTTTAAATTTTTTTTATTTTCTTAAACTATATATCTAATTAAAAAAACTGATAGTTAAATTCAAATTCTTTTATTTTCTTTAACTTTGTATTTAGTAAAAAATGAATATAAATCGAAATAGAGGAGTAGTTAAATTCAATTTGTTCGGAGATTGAAACATAGTTAATTTTTATCATTCCCTCTTGTTTTTCCTCAATTGATGCACTTGAGCCAATTGTCGTTCGAAAATAATCTATACTTCACACAAGATAATGATAAATCCGAATACACTCTATCCTCATTAAACTCTACTTAGTAAGATTTTACTAAGTATGTTATTTATTATTCTCCCTTTAATATACTTTATGTGATATCAAAATTTTATATAAACATAACTTATAAGAATGTCATTATATCTTTAAAATAGATTCAAAAATTCTAGTCATATAAATGTTGTGATATACTTTAATTTTATAGTTTTTTTTAAATAAATAAAAACTCTTTTTCTGATATTATACTTCACGTATTCTTTACGTCAAACTAATAGTGTGATATTATACTTCACGTAATTTGTGACTTTAATTTGAAAAAAAAAAAAGTGAAGTTTAAATATCTTGTCAGCTTCTTCAAAGTCATAATTCCTTCTCTTTTTCTTTTTTTTCAATATTAAATTTCAACGAATAAAACGTTTTTCATATCAATTTTAAATTTTACCAATGATGTATCATTCATTATATCCCTACTATTGTTTGTAGGGCATTTTCTCTTTGAAGATTTTCTGCACTTAACATAAGAGCTACACAAAGTATGACACGATCAAAAGATTCGTATTCGAGTTTTACTGACAAATATGATTTTAAAATGTTAAATCACATATATAACGCTTATTAATCGATCTAACATGATTCAAAATGTTAGACCATAAATAAATTAGCGCATTAAGCAGATATTCGTTGAAATCTTATGATAACATTAGATTCATTTGAATTTAATATTATTTTATAAAGTAGTGTATAATTATATGGAAAAATATACCAAACATTACAACAAACACTCCTATTAAGATGAATCCATAACTTTAAAAGTATAGTAGATTCAATACGAAAAATGTTAAAAAATTAAAACGTAGAACTTAAATCTCGAATCCTGTTTAAATACATATAATAACTAAATAAAAATGTCCAACACAAAAGCAACATTTGTAAATCTTCTCCATTAAAAATATAACCCAAGATTGTATGTTGTTTGAGTAAACAACCAGAGATAAGGGGGGGAATATACTATACAAAATTACACATCTAGTACACATCACAAAAACTTAAATTCAAACATAAAAAATGTAAATGCTACTAGTATTTGAAGAAATTTCAAGGAAAATTGAGAACAAAAGTGGGGATATTTGGCCAAAAGAAGCTAGCTCTAGTGGTTGAATATCTCCGTCGTTTATCGATAGGTTCAAGATTCAATTCACGCGTTGGAGGATAAGTGAGAACAGTATTGATCGTGCTATATTGGCCAAAGAGAAATGACCTTGAAATTTGATCATCATGAATGTTAATTACCTCTTCGAACTTCGACTTCTTGAAAATGGATCTTTAATTCCATCTACAACCCAATTCTCTTTTGATACATCAGATGAAAATTTGTAGAAATCTCTTCCATATCTCATCACTACTAAGCTTTTCTTCGTATTATTCTCCGTTCTTGATTTTTCAATCTTTCGTTGATCATCATCATTGTCGTTGTCTTTATGTTTCTGCTCCAGCAAACCTTTTGCTGGAGCAGAACGACAACGCATAAGCAAAAGTGCGTTTGGTGGTGGAACATCATTATGACTAAAAACAGAGTACTCTGTTTCCTCTGTTTTTTTAGCATGCTCTGTTTCCTCTGTTTTTTGGTTTTCTTGTAAAACCATAAACCACTTAGAGAAAACAGTCTTTGATGCTGTTTTCGCTTCATCATCGTTCTCTTCTTCGTCAACCTGATCATCTTCGTCGTCATCATCAGAGGTGATAACATCTGTTTCATTATCATTATGAAACGATCCAAAACATCGAAAATCAAATCTTATATTCCTCAAACATGTCAACAACTGCATCGCGTCTTTCTTGAATCCAACAACACCACCTTCCATATTCCAAACAAGTTTTTTCTTTTTTTGCTTCTTAACATGTAACTTCTCAATCTCTTCCATTACTGATTGCCAATTCTTGATCTTACATGATTTCGGTTTGTGTCTTACTTTGATTTGTCCAGCACAAGTAACTTTCGGAGACGTAGGCTCAGATATCTCTGTCCTCTTCCATAACATAGGGCTAGCTTGGCCAGCAGGTCCAATACCTCTTGTGTTTGATCTTTTTAAATGGTGATGATGAGAAGCTGGACTTGGCATAAGTGTTAGATGAGCTCTTGAAGGAAAACAGACTAATAAATCTGTTGAAGGAGCTTCTTTACACTTTCTAATACCTTTCATGTTGAATTTTTTGAAAATGTTTCGAGATTTGATGAACAATAAGAAGAATGATGTTTGGTGTTTTTTTTTTGTTTGTTTGTTTTGAAATTGTGTTTGGAAGAATGAAGTTTTTTAAAAAGAAAAGTAATGAGAGGAGGCAAAAGGCAGTGGACAGCTAGCTATCTTTTCTTTAAACTTTTTTGTTTATTGCTTCTATATTTACCCTACATTATAAGAATTCCGACTAAATTTGAATTTGTGATAGGAAAGTTTATGTTAAAGGTATAATGATTAATTTGTATTAAGGTTTCGATTAAATTTGAATTTGTGCCGAGAAGTTTTATGTAAAAAGTAAAACATTGACTTCGTATTCAAGACTTAAATTTGAAATTGTTGATTAAGAATGAAGAGTATTCACCATCAAGGGATCTAGATGGGTAACGATGGCGAATATTGGTGTTCTTACCGTTCAAAAGCTAAAGCATATATGCCCTTTATTCTAACGGGAGACTAAATAAGAACATGTGGTACAATCGTATTTGTTGATTTGATATTGTATAAATATCGGGTCGGAGGATAAGATTATGATACGTGTATGTCCGTTAGTATAAAGGGTATATTTGCTCTAATTTTTTTACAGTAGGGTCACCAATGTTCAAAAAGTATGACGAAGTTTAAAGTACTTTTTTTTTATTTACATATTTTTAACCTCCTAAATATAGTACAATAAATTGACTTAGTGACAGAATTTTTCTCTTTTTAATTTCAAGTTCAAATTTCAAGCACTATATTTTTATTTTTCGAACGATAGGTTTTGCTTTGTTTTGAAATGGGGTCACAAAGTGTGATCTTTTCTTCTTTTTCTTTCTTGGCGTTTACTTTTTCATCAACCCCTTGCCAAACAAAGTGGAGTAATTCAAAAAAAAGAAAATAAAAGTATTATAAGGAGATAAAGAAGGAAAAATTTGGATTCACCAACTTTGTTTCATGATCTAATCATAACTTACAAACTTATTTAATTGTAAGACCATTGTCTACCAAGTGCCAAGTTAGGCAAAGGTCATTCCATAGTGCTTGTGCCAACAAATTAAATAGTCCTACCAAACTACCAATTCATTGATTTTCTTTCTAAGGAAAAGGTTCTTATATATCTCTCAACTTTTTCATTTAGAGTTGATATACCTCTTGTTATGAAAGTGGCTCATATATATTCCTACTTATAAACAAATGGCTCACATATACCCTTGTCCTCTAACGGAAATGAAAAAAAAATAAAAATAATCTAACTTATTATTGTTTTTTTATAAAAAATATACCCATATGAGTAAATTTAATCCTCGTCAAACATATTTTTTTGACTTTTTTTTGCTTCAATGACTAATTTAGAATTATTATTTTGATAATCAAATTTATTTATGTTTCACTAATATTCTTGTAAACTTATTTTAGATGACCAATTATTTTTTTCGAATACAAAAATCAAATTACAATATAGACAAAAAAAAATAGTTTAATTTTTTTTCTTTAAACTAAGGAATGAAAAATAAAATAAGAATAAGAATAAGAAACTCAAATAATTACAATAAAAGAAGTCAAAAAATAATTTATGTATGAAAAAATTAAATATACCTTGAACTTATATACCCCTAAATAATTTTTTTTTTTAAAATAAAAGTAATAAATATAAATTTAAAACTAATTCTTTTATCTTCCGTTAAATGAAGGGTATATGTGAGCCATTTTATAACGGCAGGGGTATATATATGAGCCGTTTGTATAACGGTAAGGACATATATGTGCCACTTTCATAACGAAGGGTATATCAGCTCCAAATGACAAAGTTAAGGGGTATATCAGACCCTTTTCCCTTCTTTCTAATATGACTTTTTTTTTTTGAAAAAAAGAAAAGAATACATTATATAATTAAAAGGAAGACAAGAGGTTTTAAGTAAATTCCCTTTACTAAAAAATTATACAAGGTAAATAGAGCAAAAACCAAATCTTTTTGGTTATATATAAAATGTTGAATCTTTGTCATTAAAAAGATTCTAGTATAGAGAGATTTATATTCTGTGTGAATATATATATCTGGATTTCTTTTTATAAATTTCTGATTTTATCGCTGATTACGTAAATAGGAAAATGGAAGGATGGACAATGAACAATAAAGAGAACAATATTAGGAAGTATAAAGTGGAGAACATGCTATTATGAGACCAGAATTATAATTGATGTTGGGACATCTTACTTGAAGATTAGATTTCAGTTTTGTTTGTGTCCTTCTTCAAAGATGGTGAAGAATTCGAGTCATTTAGTCGGTGGGATGAAATAGATAAATATATTTGATAAGATTTTTGATATATATATTTTACATGCGATAATTCATTTTATTATTTATATTAAAATGATAAGATAAAATAATCTCTAAATTAGATAATATTCATTTTCAAATGCAGAATAAAATAGTCCTATCGGATATCTCGAAATTATTATTTTTATCCATCGATCAATCTATCACTAGGGTTATTTGGTTGATGGGCAAGGTAGTATGATAGACGAGGATATTCTGTGAGACTATTTTATCCCACCTTTTATATGAAATAACTTGTCTCACTATTTATCGTAATGCTGGAATAAAATAATTAATCTCATGCAATTAAATAATACTCATTATCAAAATACGAGATAAATTAATCTCATGAAATATTTCGAATTATTATTCTTATCCGACCAACCAAACAGTCCCTTAATACTCACCTATATATATAATAATAAAAAGGGAAAAAAAGATTTAGTTACAGAACTAACCAATAATATATCATTAAATAGTTTATAATTAATAATTTTTTCTAATAATTCATCGTATAATAAGATTAACGATTTTTTTATGTCAAGCACATAATAAAGTTTTCTTTTTTTTTTGAAATTCTTAGGAAAACCCACATCCGTCATTCTTGGGATACATATACGTGTTGGGTGAAACTGCTTATGTACAGTAGCTTGCAAACCACACATGAAATATAAATTGCACTAGATAAATCTAGTGCGACGAACTCGACTTAGAAGGTGTTGATATGAAGTATCAATCTCTGGTTTTCCTCAAGGAATACCAAAATGCCTCGTAATTCATTTGGTAGTTGACTAGAGTTATGCATGTATAAGTAATGTAGGAATTAGTTATGAGTAAATGTATGTATTATTACTTTATGCATGCATTAGTTATGCAGTGATTAATTATGAGTGAATTTATGTATTACTTTATACACGTATTAGTTATGCAAGGATTAATTATTCCATCTTTTGTCATGCATAAAATAATATTACATAGATTCTCTCAAAACTTATACGTGTATTAGTCATGTGGGTTATAAATTGTTAACTAGACATCGTATTAGTTTTATACATAATAAATTATTTCCTATCTATACACCAATCATCATATCAGTTATACGAAAATTGATACATGAATAACTTGTTTCTTATCCATCTAAGTTCTAACATTAGCAATTATGCAAGTATTATTAGTAATACAAAGATTATTCATATAAGATATAGTTATTTGTTTATTAATTATTTCATCATGTATCATACATAAAATAATATACAGATTCCCTCATAACTTCCTGTATTTATTAAGTATGTGAGATTCTAATAAATTGCTAATCAAACATAATATAAATCATACAAAATATTATACATGAATAAATCACCTCCTAACAAACTATCAAAACTACTGTATTATAACATAAAGTTAGGATTAAATGCAGTGCAGGACATAAAGTTTCCTCAGTGGATTGTGGTCACTTGTATTGAAAAATAGGTTGGCAGAAGATGGATTTGGACAGAGGAGTAGAGTTTCAAGGAAGTAGAAAATCTCAAAAGATACCTTTTTTCTTTCCTATCAAAGTCCGATATTTATATTAAGATATGATAAAATTTGAATTCAAGCATATAAGAGTTTATTTTTAAGAAGCGTTTCTAAATATAGACTTTTTTTATTTATAGAAAGTCAAACTCAAAACTTCGAATTAAAAATGAAAGAATCGATACCTTTTATATCATGATATGATCACTAAGAGGACAATAAATAAGAATCTCAATCTCAACAATCTCTTTTATAAAAGCTTACAAAGTTAGAAGCCTATTAGTCCTTAGAGACACAACTTTCTCACTAAATTTTATCCAAACCACCATACCAAGGAAGAGTCCAACACTCATACCAATTCAAGCCCATAACACACATCGTCTGCTTTGGCCCAATAAATCTCATAGAATATATCTGTCAATCGAACTATATATGCTATTATTATCGAGCCAAAAAATATGTACCATGTAAAATTGAACAATTATACCTTATAAAAACACTTCAATTTTCTCTATCATTCCTCATTTTGAACTTATCTATTGTAATTAAAAAAAATATAGATGGGACAACAATCAACATTTTAACACTAAGTTATAAACTAATTAGAATACACATGTTAAAGTTATCCACTCTCATAGCTCAACATCCCTTTTTTTCCCCATGCAAATACAACCACCTATTCCCATGCAAACTTAGCCATCACATTTTGGTCCATCTTTAAACATCCTTCTTTCACCACTCACCATATTTCCATGGAAGCTAATAGCAGTCCCAAGCTCAACATGGTGACGATGAATTCCCTCGAAACCAAACAACAAGTCATAGTCAAGAAATTAAACAAAAATTATCGCGATAAACTTACTCATTATCAATATAACGTTACAATTGAAGCTAAGAACACGAATCAAATGTCAAGAATTTCGTATAATTATAAAGGGGACGGAGATATTTCTTTGTATTTCAAGAAGAAGAAAATTGCTCGCGGGGATTTTTCAGAATTAGAGTAAGATTCAAAAAGCTTGATAGATTTCGAGGTTATTCTTGGTAATGGGGATATCGATAAATTGCATGAGGAGGTAGAAAGGAGCATGAATAGCACGAATTCGAAGAGTCAACGTTTATATTTGTCTCTATCAATGTATGTGCCTATAGAATTTAAAGTTTGGGGAATAAGTTCAATGAATAAAAATATTAGGGTTTCTTGTAGTTTAATAGTGAATATATTGACAAAACATAGTCATGTAATCAATCAGAAATGTCTTAGCAAGTCATAGCCAGCTTTATCACGATAACGATAACGAGTTTAAGCTGTGGAAACTGTATCTTTCAAAAATACAAGGTGTAGGTGGTCGCCTTTTCGAACCCTGTGCATAGCAGAAGCTTAATGCCTTTTCTAGATAGAATTTACTTTGTTTTTTTTTTTTTTCTTTATTAGCTAGTAGTACAGCTTAATTGTAAGCTTTGTTTTATTTTACCCTACCTTAGTATAGTCTAGTAAATTTGGAAAATGAAAAATTTACTGTTATATATCCTCGCTGTAATTTTGAAGAATCTCATATTTTTTTTAATAATTCAATCATTTTAATTTACTAAATTTAGCGTAATTTATAACCAGATTAATCAACATTTATCTCTTTTGATATAGTAACAAAGAACTTATTTGTAATAAGTGTGATTACTCCCAAAATGCAACATATTTTCTTATATATTGTTTCACAATTGCATTTCTCTTACATTCTACGTTCTTGAATAAGACAACTAATGAGGTACTTAAATTATATCAATATTCCATTTTCTAGGTTTGTCATAAACCTAAACTGTTACTTTCAATTAGCTAAGTGTGGAAATCAATTTTTCCACATAAGAAGAACAAGATGAATTGACTTAGTCATACATTACTTTCAAATTAATGATAATAAGTCATTTTTTAAATATGAATTAATAAAAATAGTATCACATAAATACTAGTCTAGAAATGAAGTCCTCTTCTATAAGTACTTTTAGTCTTCAACCACTCAAATCTAATTAGTCGGTTCAATAAATTTCAAATAATGAATACTTAAATGGACCGTTTTGATATTGCAAACTAAATTATCTTAGGAATTATAGTCTTAAAATGAAATTATAATTTCTAAACTCATGTCTAATTTGTGGATAAAATAGTATCAAGAACAACAAATTTATACCATCAAATAAGTATCAATCAAGTCTAATATAAACTTAATTCTGAAATACCCCATCTTATCTCGCCCGTTGAGCGCGATAATGGAAGGGGTGTGGAAGGGGGGGGGGGGATTGAAGTGATTAAACTACAAAATCAAAGAATGGATGTATATCCTTTTCACTTGATATTTCATCCCACTTGGGCATATATCCTTTTCTTGAACTTGAATGCAAGCTAAGGCCTTTCTAAAAATAGTGGCTACCTTTTCCCTCTCCCATTCACACATAATGTGGCCTTTGATTGGATATCAACAAACACACCAACATTTTTAATCAAATAAACAAAATAGAATATGAACAAATGAAGAAAAAGAGAGATTTTGAATTATTCTACCACTAATTTGGTGCCACCTTTTTCTGTCCTTTGGTGTTTTGTCCATTGTCTAAACTCCAAAGTTTGAATTTTGAATCTTTGAGTGGAAATTATGAAACTAATATGATAGACTTTGAGATGATTGTTCGATTGGAAACAAGTTATTTCTAGATTAGTTATTTTAAGATAAGTTATTCTGGACGAATATATAAGCTATTCTATCATGTATATAAGATAATTTATCTCATCACTAAAGTATAAATTATAAAATAAATAATTCATACCTCTAATCAAACACAAAATAAAATAGTCTTACATTTTATTCGTATAATTATTATATCTTAGTCATTTCATATGAATGATTATTTTGTGAAAACTTAGTGAGTCGGCCAGGAAAATTAATGTGACTTTCACAACTAAAATCGACACTAAAAGTGGTTTGGAAAAAGAAACCTCACAAGGTCAATATTTAAGTATAATTTTTTGTTCCAACAAACTTATTTTCAGAGGTTGGTTTTCTTAACACTAATATTCGATAAAACTTAAAACCAATCTCAGTAGGTCGATAAATACACCTAATTTTTTTTATTCTTGATAGTGATATCCTGAGGTTGATATTATTATTTAAAAATTAAACTAATCTATCTCATATTATCGGAAATAATATTTTTTCATTTTAACTATACAAACTTCATTATTTTTAATCAATATGTTTTTAACAAAATATCTCATAATAGCGATGAGCAGAATATGAACGTTTTAAAGTGTAACAATGAAGTTGTGAGAGTTAATATAATCATAATTTTACTAGGCGAAGCAACCCGAATGTTACACCTGGATTATACCTATTTTGTTTTTGTTCATTATTTCTTATAAAAGTTTTTTATAATTATAGAAATATTTCGACATAGAATGTAATTTTCATATCTTTTCTGTTTTTTCTTGTAAGAACTACTCTGACACAAATATTCATTTGTAGATTTTACTTGTTAAAAAATAGAATAAAAAATGAGTTATACAACTAAAGAAATCTAGATACAAAAAAGAAAAATACAAACGTGAACCAAAAAAAATAAAAAATCCATTGGCCTAGCCTTGACAAAAAACATCAGCTGACCAGTTTGGATTTTAACAATAAATCTAAGGACTAGCTATGCAATTACCAAAAATTCATTGCAATGGCTATTCCACTAATCCTATACACCTAATTACACAATTAAACATCTATAAACAAAAAATTACAAAAGATAACATAACTATAATTACTAAATTTAACTAATTATAGTAGTGAAGCCCAATTAAAAATCTCTTGAGATGGATCCTTGTGCAACACGTAATTCTCTGAACACATGTCCCAAATTGAATCGAAAGTATATTCCGAAATTGGCGATGACCCAGAACCCGATCCTGATCCTGACCCTGATCCGAATCCATCACTTTCCGACCCGGCTTCCGCGGTTGTCTTGCTTTTGTTATCTTCTTTCTCCTCCACCACCATCGTCATCGCCTTAGAAGACACTTTTCGCTTCTTTTTAGTATCAATACTCTTTCCTTGTGCCAAGTCTTGACAAATGGCTTGTAACTTTGCATCAACTGAGGAGTGAAGTGGCTTATACTCTCCGAATTCACTCCCAATTAATGATCCGTTATGACGGAGATGAGGGAAATTCAGACGAGCAAACTCGCCTCTGAGCTTATAGGCCGCTTTGTCATATGCCAAAGCGGCCTCCTCAGCAGTATCAAATGTACCTAACCAAAGCCGGGTCCTGTTCTTAGGCAATCGAATCTCTGCCACCCATTTCCCCCAATGGCGTTGTCTAACACCGCGGTATAGCTTTGGGGTTTTTGGGGGCGAGCCCGTTTGCTTCATGGAAACGGGCTTTGGGCCCAAGTAAGAAGCATACTGATTATTATTTTGGAAAGTGACAGCTGGCATAATTTGCTGTGGTAGATAGATTTGGGCTTGGTTCAGCCCAATTGAGCCTGGTTGCTCCACTTCCATCAAGCCCGAAAATTCCTGTGAAAAAGTAGGAGTTATCGTGCTGGAAGTGGAACAACCATTATCATAGTAGCTTATATTAGGTTGACTTGTTGAAGAAAATGATTCGTAAAGAAATGAATTTGACGGAAAAGAAGATTGTAAATCAGAAGACGGAGAAACAGAAGGAGAAGAAGAAGGAGAAGAAGCACTTTTAATAAAAGGTGCAAGTGCTTCCATAAGCTCACCACCAGAATTTGATAAGCTAAGATCTAAAAGAGTAGTAGTCCAAAAATCCATAGTAGAAGTAGCCATAATTAGATTTAAAACACACAAATTTTAATTAATTAATTAAAAAATTAAAATAAAATCAACCTGTTACTTATCAAATAAGAAGAACAGGTGATTAATTACAAAAAAAAAGTGGTCTTCAAATAACAACCCCTTTTTTTGTGTAGTGATTAAGAAAAAAAAATCAACTTTTTGAGGGACAACTAATAAGCCCTCTAAGTTGAAGAAAGAATGAATAAACTCTACAACATTTAATGATAAATAAATCTCAATTCTGAAAACACCTGACTTTTTAAGAAATTAATGTCTAAAAGTTTGCATTTTCTTCAAAAAAAAATAATTTTTTTTTAATCAAAAAACACAAAACCAAAATCCAAGAATTGTTCTTGAAAGACAGATTGTTAACAGAAAGGGATTAAAGAAGAGGGGGATTAAACAGAAGGGGGGAAAATAAAATGAAAATTAAAGAAAACTTAAGAATTTTTAAAAATGTGATTAATTTTTATTTTTTGTTTGTTTGGTGTGTGTGGTGTGTGCAGGTGTGAGAAATAGATGAATTATCTCTCTCTCTCAGCCTCACTAGTTTTTGTTTGTGTGGTATTAATCTTCTTATTTGTCTCCTTTTATAGCCTCTCTTGTCTAGTGATTTTACATCCTTAACCCTCCTTGTTTCTCACACTTTTTTTCTGAAAAAAAAAGAGAATAAATTAATCTATTTTAAATTAAATAATTGTTATATGGTTTGAAGTATTGGCTAGTTGGGAACTCATATGATCAGAAGAACCATGTTGCGGAGATGAAAATGTTGAGATGAGTGTGTGGACATACTAAGAGCAACAAGACTAGGGATGAGGTTATCCGGAAGGTCGGAGGAAGATGAGGGAAATGAGACTGATATGATTTAGGCATGTAAAGAGGAGGTGCGCGAACACCCCCGCAAGGAGTTGCGAGTGGCTAGGTGTTGGGAATAAACGAAGGGGTAGAGGTTGGACGAAAAAGTATTGGGGAGAGCCAGAGATAATTAGACATGACATTACACAACTTCATATAAACAAGGACACGACTCGATATAGAAATGAGTGGAGAGGTCACATATTAGGGTTATTGTTCTTTCTTGTAGATCTTACACTGCTTTTCTTATTAACTGTTATGCTTTCTTTATTGTTTTCTCCTTTTACTAATTGTGTGTGATGCACTTGCGCCAAGAATTTTTCAAAACACAACATCTTTACCTCCACGAGATAGTAATGAGGTTTACATACACTATACTCTCCCCAAATCCACCTAATGAGATTTACAACCTCTTTACCTCTACGAGATAGTGATAAAATTTATGTACACTGTACCCTCTTCAGACCCCACCTAATAAGATTTTATTGAGTATCTTTGAGAAATTTATTTCATATAAATTATTATAGAATTCAAAAACTTAGAAGGGTAAAAATGTTTAAATTTATTTATTTCAAAGTTTAACTCTGTCTCTCTAGATAATACTTATTCATATATTTATATATACAAATAATATAAATTTATAGCCATGTTATTTATTCAATAAAAAAAGATGATGCATGTCGATTAATTATGAATGAAATATTAGTAGTAATTTGTATGCACAAAAACAATATTAATTATTTAATTTTTATATCTATTGTTTGAGGTTAATGTAGAAAGTCAGCAAGGAGTATAGCATTTTTCTATCTAACCATTCTTCAAACAAGGATATGTAACCAATAAGGTGGCGACATTTGGACATTTATTGACACGTGTGATTTCCTAATTTACACATGAATAATATTACTTTATTATGGAATTTTTGATAGATCGAAGATTGTAGTAGATAATTTCGTATTAGAAACAATTATTTTATTTTTATAAGGTAAGAATAACGGTATATACACATCGTCTTCTGATATTCTACTTATAAAATTATACTAAATATACTATTGTTGTTGTTATTTTGTATTATTTCAAAATTAATTAAAATATTTACTCCAACAAATATGTGTAATTTGTATCCAAACGCTATCTGAGGAGAATTTTGAATAAAATTTTGTCAAAGCCAATAATATAAATTTATTTAAGGGTTGTGGGTTGTCATGAAGTTGGAAGAAGTGTGTGAATATTATATAAAATAAAAATTAAAGTCAGAAGTTATAAAATTTAATAGGCAAGTGCAATGTTTGGACATTAATTAATTTATGATACAATCAAAAGAGGCAATACTTGAATCAATTTCAATAATTTAATTGCTAAGGGTCATGGGGTTGTCACGTTATCATGTCTGCTTGTAGAAAATAGAAAGTATTTCAATTCAAAATATGCAACTATTTGAAGGCATGTATGAAAACGAAAAATAAGCGACAAATAAAATTTCATAGTAAAACAATAAAAAATTCATATTAATCATATTTAGTTAAAAATCAGTGATAAGTTAATAAAAAATTAAATTAGCTAAGAATATTTTGACGACAGATGAACTAGAGACAACCAACAAATTTCACAGCTAATTTCATATTTTCTAATCGGAAAAGGGGTATATAGGCTTTAATTTGTATTTAGCATTGACTTCATTTTGGTGATATGATTTTATAAGTATTATTATCCTTAAGTATAAATAAATGGGGTTTGATTGAGTTTTTTAAAGATAAATCACCAACAACCACAACCACATGATAATGATTATTTTTAATTAATGAAGTGATTAGAGATAATATTAACATCTTCTTCATGATTAGCATCTTATAACCACAAGTTATAAAGAATTGAAAATGCTTGTGGTAGTGTTGTGAGGACCTAACATTTGACATTTTTATGCTTTTATAATATAAGGGAATTTAGTTGGTATTTATTCTAATCTCCACTTAATTAAACTCCTAATTTTC
Source organism: Solanum lycopersicoides (assembly GCA_022817965.1). Taxonomy (NCBI): domain Eukaryota; kingdom Viridiplantae; phylum Streptophyta; class Magnoliopsida; order Solanales; family Solanaceae; genus Solanum; species Solanum lycopersicoides. Next base: position 14,101 of record JAJJBR010002524.1, read on the forward strand.
TACGTCAATTAAAAATAATAAATATCATATTCCTTTTGTTTCAATCATGAAGTCATAAGAGTAATCCACAATAGGTTTAGCACGAATCATTTGCTTTCAAATAAAACAATTTTTTTAATGGTTATTTAATCAAAATTTGTGAAAATTATTCTTTCAGAAAAGACAACAAACAACTATAATATACTCGATGTAATCCTAATAAGTATCGAAAAGAATATAATATACACTAATACTATCTCTACCTGATAAAAATAAAAAAATATTATAGATAAATAAAAAAATAATGATAGTAATGCATTCAAAACATTATTCTTTGTTTACTTATCAAACATATAAATAAATTAAATATTTTCTATTCGTATCAAATACGCCCTTTCTATTAAAACTAAGAAAAGTTTAAAGAGTTTTGTAACTTAGTATAAGACTATAAGGTGGTAAATCGGAGCACTATGGCGCGAATTTAGAATAGTCAAATTTTAACGTGGACATCGGACACCAAGTGAAAAATCAAATATTTATAAACTTGTCAGTAACTTAATGCCTCAACTATCCTAATCATACAAGATTACTCCCTCGTTTCATTTGTTTAACCTATTTTCCTTTTTAATCCGTTTAAGAAGATTTACCCTTTTAAAATTATTATTAGCTACTCTTTAATTTTAACTTATCACCTAACATGTTTAAGGCCAGTAAAACACAGCACTACATCATATTTTTGATATATTTGAAATATCTTCACACCATAAGATTCAACATTTTTCTTTACTTTCTTAAACTATATGTCTAATAAAAAAACGTTAAACAGATTAAAACAAAAAATATTTCTGTTTTTAAAAAAAAAGTAAATTACCCCCCCCCCACATATATATATATATTCTCCCTCCGTCTCATTTTATGTGACACTTTTCACATTTCGATATTCAAACAAATCTATATTTGACCGTAAGTTTTTCATAGATCCTTTTAACATTTTAAATTATTAATAATTGTGACTTATAGTACTCTTTACATAGTTTACAAATATCGTTTCAAAAAATTTGAAGATTTCATACGCAAATATCTTGTCAAAGTTAAACTGTTTGACTCTCGAAAAACGAAAAATATCGCATAAAATGAGACAGACGGAGTATATATTTTCCAAGTTGCAATGGTCAACAACTCAGCATGGGTTTGGTGCATAGTATACATAAGGATATTGCGGCGGAGGCTACGGCGGAGATCAGGTGGCTGCGCCGTGCAAAACAATTTTTTTCTCCCACGTGGACAGCTGAGCTTTAGTACAAAATCATTGATTTACGGCGCCACTACCTGGATTCGATCCCCTCTGTCACGTGACTACGTGTCGTGTAATAGCACGTTAATTATCATTTTTAACGATTAAAACTAACTAAGACCTCATTTGTTTCCATTAAGATTAAGAGATCGAAATCTGAATATTAAGATTTTCATTAAGTAAGATTTGTATTAAGAACGGGATGTTTTGATCTGAATACTAAGATGTGGTCTCTAAATCTGAACACTAAATAATTAATGTTGTTTGTTTTCAATATCTGAATATGCAAGTGAAATTGAACTTATATTAATAAAATATTATAAAACTTTCATTTAAACAAAATATATACTTTTGATTAAAAAAAAAGTTTTAATAATTATAATTTGGAGTACTATTTTTCATTCAAAAACCTTGATAAACAACAGTACACCAAATATGTTATTGCAACCAGTGCTCTTGTCACACGTCAATACAAAAAAATTATTAATATAAAAAAATACTTGAAAGGATTTATAAAAACTTATCAGTTCAAGAGAGGAAAAAATTGTGTTTGATTGAGAAAAGTGAGATAGAAAGTTTTTAGTAATGAGATAAAAAGGCATGACCAAAGCTGATGAGTGATGATTTATTATTCGATAACTTATCAAATGAGTCTAAATATTGTTAAGAATTTCCTATAAATTTGATTCGTTCAGACCTTTTCAGACTCATTAAGAGATTTTTTTTAAAATAAAATAAATGAACTTAATGAGCTGGATCTGAATGATTAAGATTCATACCTCCATTAAGTGCAAACAAATTAGGCCTAATACTCGATATGAACGTAGATATAAAAATTTATTTTTTTAGAAAAAAAATTATTTATTTATTTACAATTACATAAAAAGATCTATAAGTTACAGTGGTTAATAATTTAAAAAATAATTATAAAGTATTTGAAAAAAATATCTTTTGAAATATTATTTATTATTGACATATTTATACTTAATTTTAATTTATTTATTTTTTAGAATTTCCTTTTTAATTGGGAGAATGAAACTCGGGGCATGTCTTATGGGTCTTCTACTTATTTGATAAGTTGATTATTTCATATAACCAATCAAAGCTTCAATAATGTGCTCATACTTTTGCACGTTTTTCAAAATATAAAAGAATAAAACTAATAATTGGCTCAATTAAAAGCTCTACTATGATAAATTATCACTCAAATACATATTTTTTTTAAAAAAATATTAACTTTATATATTCATTTTATGATAATTCGTTACTAAACAGAATTAACGATGAATTTAATGGTCTAGTATAGAACTTTTTTCAATTGTGACTAATAGTACTTTCACAAGCATCTTGTATCTTGTTCTCAAGAGAACTTATCTTGTGGATTTGTTAAATACAATACAATAAATGGTTGATAAAATCAAGTTACTTAAGTGACATAGTTAATTGAGATGCATCATGCAAGCTTGCTTCTTTTTTTTTATTGGTTTTCTACGTTTGATATCTGTATTGAAGTTCGATTAATTTGAATTCTCGGCGGATAAGGCTCAATTTGAGGGGTAGTACTCTTTATCAAGACTTTTTTCATACTTAAGGTTCGAACATGACACCTGTAATTAAGAGAAGGAAGATATAACTTCATCCACAACACCACGTCATTTGGTAATCGATACAATACAATGAATGGCTTATAAAATCGAAGCTACTTAATTAAGCCATATAATTAATTAATTGAGATGCATGCTTACTTAAGCCATTATTTGAGATGCATATTGAAAAAAACCAATCTTCACGTTGCATCATATGTTTTGTTGAACTAGTGCATTGTATCAAATTAACAATTGATGATGTTGCTTTGAGAATCAACTTGGATGAATATAATCGATTCATTTGAATGGGCATAATGAGAGAGGAAGGTAAAAGAATTTTATCTTATAGCACAAACTTATATATGGTACATGTGTTTTGAATATGATAATAATTACTTCCTCTTCCTCTGTCCCATGTTATATGACACTTTTCGTTTTTCGAGAGTCAAACAGTTTAACTTTGACCGAACATTTGCGTATGAAATCTTCAAATTTTTTGAAATAAAATATATATATTTATAAATTACGTAAAGAGTACTATCAGTTACAATAATTGATAATTCAAAATATTAAAAAGATATATGAAAACTTACGATCAAAGATAGACTTGTTTAAATCTCGAAATATAAAAAGTACAATATAAAATGAGATGGATGGAGTAATTGATATAATTGAGAGGGCGGATCGATGAGAAAAATTGACGGACTACTAAGTTGGTAATTTTATGAAGAAATGATGCACCTAAGAGGCTGATACCTTAGGGGATCTCTACATCGAAATGTAATATTATTATTTTAAAGTAAACTTGATTGTAAGTTTCAGATAAATTGGTCAAGTTATACAATTTTACTAATTCTAAAAAATTAAAGATATACATTATATTTTAAAATAGAACATTCGAATTCTACATATATACTTTACAAAAAATATGACCATACACAAGTTCAATTCCAATAGTTTTTTAATAATAAATCAAAAAATATTTAATTTCTGAATCACTTTTAATTGTCATAATTTTTATTTTTAGAGTCAAATTATAGTCTATAAGTACATTGATTAGCATTTTACGATATATTTTTTTTCCATATTAATAAAATTGTTACTTATAGTACTTTTTGTATTTTTTTTGAATATTTAAAATATTAAATTAATATAATTTAATTTAATTTTAAAAATATTAATTAACCTGTCATAGCTGCCCACTCCCATGAGGTGGTTGAATGTCACTCAAACATTCAAGGCCACTTACTACGCGTAAAACATCGCATCCTGACGGATGTGTTTGTTTATTTAATTTTATATAAATTTAAATATTTATTTATAAATATAAAAAATTTAAATATTAAATAATATCAAATTAAATAATACATTGATGTATTATATCTTATTTAAATCATCATAACATTAAGGGACATCACGGGGAAGACCATTATATATGACTTAATATATAAACAATCGATCTTTTAAAAAATTTAGTGTATTTTTTCTAGACACTCGAATTATAGTTTAAATAGAGTATTGAACATGACACTACACCAAAATTGATCTTTAGCGGCAATTAATTAGCAATTGTCGCTAAATATATACTTTTAGTGGCAATTAACACTCTTTCCTTATGTCCCTAAAGGCTTTAGCGATTTTGAATCTAATGACACTTAATTAATGCCGGTAAAGGCTTTAGCACTCTTTATTCATATGTCTATTTATTGCCGCTAAAGGTTATCAGTGTGATAAAGTATTCATATTAGACACTTTCAGTTCAAATTTTTAAGAAAATACGTTTTACGTGTTCTCAAGTATTTATTACATAGTTAAATTTAAACATATATAAAGCATGTCATCGTATTTAATTATACACATCAACCTTAATTAATATTATCTAGTCCAATCATGTTCTAAGAAATCTTTATATTGCAAACAAATTGTTTTACCTTTTCTTCTTACCATTTTAAATTTAAGTCAAGTTGGAATTTGATTAGGTTATTGGAAGATACCAGCTAGCCTAAACTAGCTAACCTAATTAAGTTCCTAATTATATCTCAACTCCCACCTAATTGAAGTTGTGAATTAGAAATGGTCAAATCTAGGGGTGTTACAATAAGTCTAAATATAGGTAATTCGATCCATCTATCAGAATTTTATAGGTTGGGTTTAAGATAGTTTAAATTGAGTTCAATTTTAATTAATTCAAGTTTTAATTCATTTTAAAAGAATATTCAATCAAATTAAATTTAATCTCCAATTTCAATTCGTTTTAAGTCTCTTTATAAAAGTATGTTCCTATATTGAATGTATGCGTGCATTGCTATCAATTTTATATTTTTTGGGATTTATCTATCCATTTGTAACTTTTTTATTTATCTTTTAGTTAAAATTCAAATTTGTGATTATAAAAGTTAAACAATAATATGTAAGAATTATTGAGATTAGACGAGTCAAATTGGACAGGTCCCCCAATTTGATTTTTAGCCATTTGAACCCAACTCATCTGAACTCAAAATAAACTTGTGCAAGTTATGATTCAACATATTTCTATTTCAACATATTTTAATTTTTTCAATTTAATTAAACTCGCTAATTTGACACCCCTATTCGAACCTAATGATTACATGGTACAAAGCTGGCAACACATGCAAATTTAAATGTTTGTTTAGAGCTGGCAACACCAACATTTGGGCCCAATTTGGTTATGGGCAAACATGTTCAACACGGATATACTTCATTGGGTCATTGACACTTATGCTTGTAGGGGTCGTTCGTAGGTAGATAAAAAAGAAGTTATTTATGTATTAATTTTCATATAACTTATATATACGTGTTTGGTAGGTGATAGTTAAGATATAAGTTATTTTTGTATAAAATTAAATACAACGCTTGATTGTCAATTTAGTAACCTACATAACTAATACACATATAAGTTGGGGGTGGGTGGGGTGGAATCTATGTATTGTTTTATGTAGGATAAAAGGTGGAATAATTAGTACTCTGTTCGTCTCAATTTATGTAACACTTTTCAAATTTTAGAAATTCAAACAAGTTTATATTTGACCATTAATTTTTCATATATCTTTCATATATTTTGAACTGTCAATTGTTGTGTCTTGTCGTACTTTTTACGTACTTTATATATAAATTTTATTTTAAAAAATTTAAAGATTTCATGCGCAAATTTACGGTCAAACTTAAACTATTTGATTTTTGAAGAACGAAAAGTGTCACATAAACTGTGATAAAGGAAATACATGTATATTTAATTCTCATATAACAAATACGTGCATAAACAATACATAAGTTCACTCATAACTAATCTTTTATGTTACTAATATTTATATAACTATAACTAGCTAGCTACCACGCGATCCGTTATTATTTGTGCTGATCTTTAATTAACTTATGCAATGAATTGAAAAGGATAGTTGTTAGGAGGATAAAGCAAAGCAAGAACAATATTGTTTTCCTTTTGGGCCTAGACATTTTATTAGTTTATCTACTTGGGCTTCAACATCAATTGTAAACCATATTATTAGACACTATTGGATCAAAAGATTCAACATTTGGGTGGGTAAATCCTTGTTCTATAATGTGAAAATCCGTATAAATCTTACGTTGACTGTCATCTAATTATCGCTAACTTATTTGAAATTGAAGCGTGATTATTATTGTCGTTGTTCTTTTAGTGCCTTGATTGTGCGAATAACATTCATTTTTTCTATTAGTAATTTTATGGACCGATATGTATGTATTTCAGAATGTATAAATATAATTATTGATTGTTTGTTGTTAGCATCCTTCTAATTTCAACATTTTTATCAAAATTTTATATCTATATTAAAAAATAATTTTATTTCAAGAGTCAACCGTTAAACTATAAATATCGACTCAAAAATCAACCATCTAATACCCCTACTATTTTCACCATAAGATCTTACGCGGTCTTAGTCATTTTTTTCGTTTTTAAAATTCTATCCAATATTTATATTGAAAAATCTAATTAAATCAAAATTCACCTATCATACGATCCATTATAATCGTTAATCTAGTATATGACCTAATATAACTATGAAGGTGTGAATTGTAATTTTATGGTCACCAACTACTCCATCATAGACCATGTAACACGTTCAAAATTCGACCTACAACTTGATTGACTTGCAAAATTAATTGCAAATCAAAATGAAATTAAGTACTACATGCATACATTACACATGTTAGATTTTTCATTAAGATTATTTAAGTTGTGGAATTTTGGAAAGGTTTCTAGATGAGATTGAACTCAATAACTCTGTTTGGATGGTTGTTATATATTATTTCGTAATATGTATTATATTATTTTAGATATTGTATTGTTTATTCTTGTTTTAATGAATATAGTATTTGAATAGATGGTATAATTTATTTATTTTTATAATGTCATACATTACTAATTTAAATGATAAATCTATGAGTACATGTGGTAGAGCTACTACGAAAAAGGTAGAGTAAGATTATTCAATTATGAATAAAGATAAAATGATGAAAAAATGAAGAAGGTAACTAATCTTATATTATCTACGCTTGAGATATCTAATCTTAAGCATAAGGGGACGTTGAGTTCTACATCGATTGAAAATTTAAAAAAGTAAAGATTCAGATTCATAGATATGTCTATTTTTTAAAAGATGAATGGTCTATTTAATATTACATATTGACAAATCTTTAATTGTTATCAAAACCGGCCCAAGAGTTGAAGAGGACGATGGCACTACTAGAGGTGGATGTGTGTTAGTCGAAGCGGTGTCACGTGACACCAATACAACTTCATCATAAAATATCGTCAAAAACGCACATAAAAATTTGATCTCTTGAGCTAATTTTGTATCTTGTGTTTGAACTCAAAGATTCAATTCTTCATAATAAGTCTAGTCATTAAATAATCCTCATCCTAAATAAACAAACTTTTCGAATTAAATTAAGATAATTTTTTAAAAATAAATTACCTAATTAATATTCTCACTCAATTTACTTTCACTAGAAATCACCACCAAATAAAATAGCTATTTGATCTTAGTGTCATCATAGTAGATAGGCATTTTGAGTTCTAGAAAATGAAGTTCTAGTTGGTTTGTGCCGAAATTTATGAAGCCAAGTTTGGATTTATTTATGTCTTAATTGAAACTAATTTAGCATATAATTAGTCAAACAAGTTTATCATATTATTAATTTATTATAATTTACTGGCACTTTGTTTAAGTGCCACTCACGGCAAGTTGTGCACTCTACAACTTAATATATGCCGCAGCCCCAAAGACGCTAATATAAACTTATCAGTATCGAATATTTATATCAAGTTAATAAATATAAACACATATTTTAATATACAATTTAGTGAAGAAGTACCTCTCAATCTACGTTTAAAATTTCAGAGACACACTTATATTATACTAATGTTTTATTATTTCTGAACTTATTTTATAAATAATTTTCTACTCCTTTTCGGTCTACGTGACACTAGCTTGAAAAAAAATGTCAACACGCGATGGGCCACAAAATAATATCACGTAGGTCGAAAAGGGGTAGAAAATCATTTATAAAATAAGTTCAGTGGATAATAGGACCTTAGTATAGTATAAATGTGTTTCTAAAATTCCGGACATATATTGAGGATATACTCGTGCAATTTTCCTATATTTTTAAACATTTCACTTTAACGAAATATCGTAAATTTAAGTTTTGAAAATAAAATCGATTTAATTAGTTGGATTCTAAAATGTTTCATTAGCCTAAGATTAGCAAAAGTGAATAGATAATGAGATGTGTATTTAATTTAATAATCAGCCTCTAGAAGTCTTGACCGAATGATTAAACTCTTATTTTATCGTCATTTTTACAATTTTTTAATGTAAATATGTATTTTATTATAAACTAAAGGCTGGAAGCAAACCAGAGAAGAATCATATTTCTTATTTCAATAATTATGAACTACTTATTTTATTGAAAAGATCAATACCTTATTTA
>JAJJBR010002525.1:0-32635 GCA_022817965.1 Solanum lycopersicoides
GATCGACACTCCTCCTCCAGGTCTTCATTGATTCCTGTGAGGAACCTGCTCATCTCATCCCTGCTGTTAGAAACCAGGTAAGTAGCATACCTGGATGATTTCAACAAAATTCAATATTATCCTCATTCTTGCTATTAAATACTAGGGAAAATAACATACCTTGACAGCTTAACAAACTTCAGGGAATACTCCCTGACTGTCATAGAGCCTTGTTTAAGGTTGATGAATTCCTCAACCTTGGCCTCCCTCATCTCCTGGGGAAGAATCTCTCCAGAAATGCTGTCTGAACAGCTCCATGTGACTGGCACTCCACCTAAGACACGGCTATCTTGCCACATCTTGCACCAAGTCTGTGCAACATCCTTGAGCTGATAGGAAGCCAACTCAGCCTTCTCAATATCAGTGGCCCCATAGCCACCAGGATCTTATGAGGATCTCTCATGTCCTAGACCCTGTGAAAATAGGAGGATTCATCCTCGTGAAATCCCTCAGCCTGTCAGCCATGCTACGAACCGGTGGGTTCTCCCTCTGAACATCCTGCGGTTGACCTGGGCAGTCATAGCCTGGGCCTGCATAGTAATGGCCTGTGCCATCTGGGCCAGAGATGCCCTACTCAGCATCAGTCAACCCAGCTGATTAACTGGCACAGCCACTCCATCATCTGGAGCCTGGGGTGGGACTTGGTCGCCCCCAGCAGCTCTCTTCCTCTCTCTGACCAATAGCCTCTAGGGTTCATTCTCTGAAAACAACAAAAATTGATGTTAGATACGCTCATAACACCAAGAATTCAGACATTCAGAAAAGCACGATAAGATCAGAAGAAGGGAAATTTTCCTACGCATCATGCAGTCTCTAATTCAGGATAGTGGTGCACTTCACTACCATGACTTAGAAACTACTCAATGTGGTTGATGTGAACTTATTATTTTTGTAATTTAACCTAATGCTCTGATACCAACTTTGTCACGACTGAAATCTAAACCCCAGACGAGACCAGCGTCGTTGACCTCTCAGAGGTCGCAGACAAGCCTACTTACGTTATTCATACTTCACTTAGGTTAAACTTTTAGCTCCTTAACATATATGTTAAACATTTATAACATTTCATAATAGTTCACCATTAACCATCTAACATTAAGAGATAAGCAACAGAAAGAAATAGATCAATAAGTATTAAGTGTATAATTTCCAAAATGGCACCAACACAAGGTCTGAATAAAAACAGGAAAGAAACGCTAGTGGAACATGCTCCACTAGCTCAACTCTAAAACTAAGCTAGAATGTAAAACAGTAGCATCCTCGAAAGCATGAAGACCTACCAAACTCCGGATGAATGCTGACGTCCGGATAGCTGCAACAATGATCCTGTAGCTCTATCGCCCACCTGTGCCTGCACCTAAAATAGTATAGATGTATAGGGTTAGTACACACTTGTACTAAGTACTGGTATATGCAAGCACACACCAAGGACATGCATGAGAAAGAATAGCTCTTTCCTAACGACATGATTTTTAGAAGTCAAGTCAGTAAACTTGCCAAATTGAGATTAGGAAAGTTAGTGAACTTTCCAAATTGAGTTAGGAAGGTCATGCCATGAGAGTAACATGCATCTTATTAAATATCGTATTGCACACAACACATATCATCTTCATTTAGCACATATCATAGCACATAACACATAACACATAGCTTCGTTCGTATCATTCATTCATATGCCATGAGACCTTGGAATCATGGACTTAACATTAAGACTTTCCAAAATGAGGCTCAACATATGGGACCTCAACTAGGGAGTCTTCATTAACAAACACAGAGTCTGTTACATTCATTCATACGTACTTCATTTCATTTCATTCATAGACCAGTGTGAACACCAGCTATACCTAGGGTGTAGTTTAAGACTTTCATCGGGTGTGCTGTGCAATGATCAAGAATAACCTAGTGTTATTACTTGAGTCTAGCTCACCTCTTGATTATCCTATCCTAACACCTTTGGTACCATTCATTTCATTATGCTTTTCATTCGTTGGGAACTTTAACTTTAACGACATAGATCATGTGAGCATCATGAAATCCAGTGTCTCCCCACACCGAAAAGAGGTGGAATCACCGGCCAAAGTGATCCAATAACATGCTAGCATACATGGGAATTTAACCCCGCCAGATCCCTATATTGGCAGTATAGGTTCAAAGACTAGGAGATGTATGGAGACCCATACCCGGCAAGCCAGATAGTCTCATCTCATGAGAGTTACGTGAACCTTCGCCCTTCCCGAAAGAAGGCATCACCGCTCATAGCTAGCCTATCGGTGCTCAGCATAAAGTTCCATTACATTCAACTCATACGTCATAGAAGCTGGCTTCTAGTATGAGGACATCATAGCTCATTAGATGATTTCTCATCTCATCGTTAGTATTAAGTGTGTTAATCCCAATACTTTCATTAGAGTGTTCATAGAGACTGGTCTCTTCATTATCTTACACTCTCATAGGTGAGTACGTTTTGGTAACATTTACTTAGGCTCATTTGAGATTGCTCTCATCATTAGCATTAGCCTCACATCATGGTGTCACCACATTCATTATCATTAGCACATTTACTCTTCATATTTACTCACCTCATTTTACGTGAATGTTCATTTCATCATATGCCAACATACTTGGCCATTGGTGTGTTTCATACCCTTACTTAACCCTTCTAGGGTTTCATCATTTCATTGTTCATTTCATCATTCAGTACATACATCTTAGGTTCACTTACTTTTAAACGTATGCTAGACTTATGAGTCTATACACACAAGCCATGAGGCTTCATTCATAATTCGTTAAGTGATTCATACATTCCTAAGATTATGTAGTACAAGACTTATGTATCTTGTATATATGCCAAGATCTTGATTTTGATCTAAGTAGGTGGCATTATTCTTAGATATTTTGTTCACGTATGACTTATGTATCAAACGGAAGTTTGGGCAAGGGAACCCAAGTCTTGAATCAATTGGATATCATTTATATTTTTCATTGATTTTATTTCTAATATTCATAACATTAGAACTCTAAATTAAATCTCAATATTAACATCGAAAGATTAATTTTCTATTTAATATTACTCTTAAGTTGGCCGAAGGGTTGTGGGTTCGAACCCCCACAACCCCTTTACTTTTCATTAACATCATCTTGTCCATTCTCGCCTAAACCAAGAGGTTGTGGGATCAAACCCCCACAACCTCTTTTATTTTTTTGTCAATTAATTCGCAGAAATAGGGAGGTTGTGGGTTCGAACCCCCACAACCTCCTTATTTTTATTTAATTTCGCTAGGGGCTGTGAGGTGGTGGGTTCGAACCCCCACAGCCTCCTATATTTTTTTTTAAATTTTCGCTAGGCTAAGGGTATTTTGCAGTGAGGTCGTGGGATCGAACCCCCACAGCCTCACTTGCTTTATTAATCATTTTCGCCCCTCTCCATTTCCAGCCTTGAGGTCGTGGTTTCGATTCCCACGCCTCACGTTTTCTTTTCTTTATTTTTCTCTTCTTTCATTCGCTATCTGGAGGTCGTGGGTTCAAATCCCACGCCTCCCATTCATTTGTTTGATTTATTTTTATCTTCTTTCTCCCCCAGCGTCGCGTGTTCGATTCCCCCAGCCCCATTTTCGTTTTCCTTGTCGCGAGTTCACAGTAGCTAAAGGGTGAGGTCACAGGTTCGAATCCTGGTGGCCTCACCTCTTTTAAATGCACTAAATTTCCAGAATTTAATCCCCCTTTTGATCGAAATTTATAGTACACTAGGCTGGGAATTCGTTCATAGTTTTTAGCTACTTTTCGTCAACTTTTCATGTTAGTTCCTTAGGACGTTTCACCAAGCGTTTAGTGTGTAATTAGGTGTAGTTTCGGGATTACATTTAGTACAATGTTTACACTCAAAACTTACCATTTCACACACCATATGAACAATATATTATACACAAGTTTAGAACAAAAATACAAGCAATAACGTGCCTCTTTACCTCTCCAAAACAGTGACTAAACATCATTGCCCAACGTGTACTCACATACAATTTTTTTTTCCGATTACACCTTAGTCATCATTTTCGTGATCTCATGCACATAACATATTTACATTCAACATAAAAACATCATACATGCCTAAATCTACCAGCACAAAATACCCAACCTACGAAATCATTTGGGAGCTAGTGACAAGGACATGCAATGGGGAACAACCTTTGTTTCGGAATGAATATCTTGAATCGTAAGGGGCCTCTTGGGAAAGGGACCAAGAGAGAAGAAACCCATACCTTATTTTGACGTTCAAACCTTGAACTTTCTGCCCAAACCTTCTCCAAAATTTCATCTAAGTCCAAAAGCTTCAACACTAACTCGACGGAAAAACTCCTCTCTTTGCCTAACGTTTTTGGTTATGTTTTGAATAAGTTTTTAACGTGAAAGTTCTTCAAATGTGAAGAACTTTTAGTTGGTGATCAGCTCTTGTGTTTTTGGCAGAGAGAACGTGAAAGAGAAGAGAGATATTGACGTGAAAGAGAGAGAGAGTTAAACGTGAAAGGTGGTTTAGGCTTAGGTAAGGACTTAGTCAACTAGGACTCTTTCAAACCTTTAAATAAAAATTTGATTTTTCTTTTTCTTAAATCAGCTAATAAATATTAATTAATTAAATTAATTTATCAATTTAAATAAAAACAATTTAAATCATTGCTTCCACCTAGGTTCGAACCCGGGTGGAGCAAGACTTCACTCTTAGAGCTCAAATTCGTCTCTCTCTCTCAAAATTGCACTTCCATTTTATTAAATAATTAAATATATCTATATTTAGGGTAATTACGATATTACCCTTAGCCTGGTAAAAGACCATTTTACCCCTAGACCCTCAAAACTTAAAATTTTTCTTTTTTAGTCCGGTAAAGACTCTTTCGATTAAATCTTCATTTTCGAGTGCCTTACTTGGTTGGTTCCGACCTTTCCAAGCTCAACTAACTCCCCAAGTTAGTTGGCTTGGTCTTAGTAAGGGTTCTGAGGTCTGGTTCTACGCGTATCAATCTGTGTGAACCTTGGTCTAATCGCAAGCATTCTTGACAACCCAAGTCTTGATCCTATTTATTTTTAAGGTTGTTACATTCTACTTCAACATGTGAACAATGGACCAGATGTTCTTTCAGTTCTATATTCAAAAGAGCAATATAATCAGTATCTGGATGTTTAATCATTGAAGCGATATTGTCCAGAGCATAAGCTAACTCGTTCTGCGTTCTGGGAGTATGTGTGAACTCAATGTTATGAAATTTTCTACACAACTTCTGTATATACTGCACGCTTGGCGTGATCTTCAGATTCTTCATGGCCCATTCTCCTTAAACCTGATGAATCAACAAATCTGAATCTCCAATAACCAGAAGCTCGTGAGCATTCATATAGATGTCCATCTTCAACCCAAGAATGCATGCTTCATATTCGGCCATATGGTTCGAGCAATTAAATATGAGTTTAGCTGTCATAGGATAATGTTGACCAAATTTGACACTAGAACTGCTCCAATACCTCTTCCTTGGTGATTCACCGCTCCATCAAAGAATACTCTCCAACTAGGGTATGCTTCAGAAATATCTTCACCCACGAAAGATACCTCTTCATCCGGGAAATAAGTCTTGGGCGGTTCATACTCTATATTGATAGGATTTTCTGCAAGATGATCAACCAAGGCCTGTGCTTTTATCGCCTTCTGGGTCACATACATAATGTCGAATTCGCTCAAAAGCATGGGCCATTAAGCCAACTTTCCGGTCGGCATCGCCTTCTGAAAAATATATTTCAATGGGTCTATTCTGAAAATGAGATATGTATTATAAGAAGATAAATAATGCCTCAATTTCTGGGCAATCCAAGTTAAAACACAATATGTTCTTTCCAAAAGAGTATAACGAGACTCGTATGGAGTGAACTTCTTGCTTAAGTAATAAATTACTCGCTCTTTCTTCCCTGTCTCGTCATGTTGACAAAGTACGCATCCAAATGCGTTATATGAGACAAACAAATATAGCAACAACGGACTCCCTTCACGCGAGGGAACCAACACCGGTGGATTGGATAAATAGTTCTTGATAGCCTCAAAAGCAGTCTGGCATTCTTCAGTCCACTTTTTCAAAGCATCTTTCTTCAACATCTTGAAGATAGGCTCACACACCACGGTGGATTGAGCTATGAACCGACTGATGTAGTTCAACCTCCCTAAGTAACTCATCACTTCCTTCTTAGTCTTCGAAGGAGGAAGCTCTTGAATTGCCTTGATCTTAGAAGGGTCGAGCTCAATACCTCTTCTGCTGACTATAAATCCAAATAACTTACCGGCTGGCACCCCAAAAACGCATTTAGCAGGATTTAACTTCAAGTTGTACCAGCGCAGACGATCATAAAACTTCCTTAAATGAGTAAAGTGATTTGAACTCTCGCGAGACTTGATTATGACATCATCCACATACACCTCTATTTCTTTGTAAATCATGTCATGAAAGATGGTCTTCATATCCCTCATATAAGTAGCGCCAGCATTTTTGAGACCAAATGACATTACCTTATAAATTATATACACCCCAAGGCGTAATGAAATCTGTCTTTCTACATCTTCTTCATCCATCAAGATCTAATGATAACCTGCGTAACATTCCACAAACGACTGTATTTTATGTTTAGCACAGTTATCGATCAGAATGTGAATGTTCGACAATGAAAAAATTATATTTTGGGCTTGCTTTGTTGAGATCCCTATAATCAACACAAATTCTGATTTTCCCATCTTTCTTGGCGACCGGAACGACATTGGCCAACTAAGTTAGATATTGCATCACTTCCACTAATCGAGACTTGATCTGTTTGGTGATCTCTTCTTTAATCTTTGAACTTAACTCAGGCTTCAACTTCCAAACCTTCTGCTTCACTGGATTGAACCCCCGAGTAATCGGCAACTTGTGAGACACTACATCGGTACTCAGCCCTAGCATGTCGCTGTATTCCCAGACGAACACATCAATGTATTCAGTAAGCAAATGAATCAGATCCTTTCTTTGAGATTCATTCAGGTGGACACTGATTTTGACCTCTTTGACACACTCTTGGTCTCCTAGATTCACAATCTCAGTTTCTTCCAAATTCGGTTTATGTTGATTTTTAAACTGCAGAAAATCCTCAGCAACATATTCTGGTATCTTATTTTCTTCTTCATACTCTTCACATTCGTCATCACCTGCCTCATTTTGTTCGTTCAGCTCGTGACATGACATGACATTGGCAGGTTTTAAATTAAAATTACTGAAATCATAAACAAACAAAGTTAGGAAAGTAAAATAAGCAAATAAGAAAATAAACAAATTTTCAATAAAAGAGAGTTTCATTCAAATTGGAAAACAATGCAAACTTTGTCCATGACAGAGGGACATGTTGCTTTTTTAAACATTGCGGGGGAATTTCAAAATTCAAGTAATTAAAGAAACTGCAAAATGGTGGGTCTCGGGCCTCTTCCGGACTACCACCGATTTTCAAAATAGGCATAAACAATGTATTTCTACCAAGATATTTGGGGAATCAAGATTGGTGTGGAGTTCCAGTTCTGCAGTTGCTCTCCAGGCTCAACATCACGGATACCAATTTGCTCGACCTCGTACTCTATGACAACGTCAATCTCTTCAAAAAGGCCCATATTCCTTCCCCAAGGCCATCACGATTGGCATACTCCCAGATTGGAAATAACTGATACAGATGAGGGATTTGCCTAGACAATGATTGATCAACACTCTTCTTCATATTCAATTCGTCATATGTGGGGAGGTACCCCAAACCGTACCTTGCTCCTTTGGCGGGAACCTGAATAGGCTCGACAATTCTTTTGAAATTCATTCACAATCCAAAACATGACTCGAATCCATTTTGGAGCATCACCGTAGCAATCATCTTGTACACAGAGGGCATAGGAGGTTGCGGAGCCAAATCATCACCGATGGCATTAACCAGCTCCATCGTGTAGAAATCAGTGCCTCGACAGACTTCATCTATAATTGATGGATGCCTATTGGAGTGGCTTTCTTCACCGTGAATAACCAATTCTTGCTCCTTCCAGACAAACTTCATCAGCTGGTGAAGGGAAGAAGGCACAACCCCAGCCATGTGGATGAACGACCTTCCTACAAGAAGGTTGTAGCTAGTGTCCATGTCCAGGACCTAAAACTTTGCATTGAACTCTACAGGACCCATTTGAATGACCAAGTTTACCACCCCAAGTGTGTCTCTCTACACCTCATCAAAGGCTCTCACGTTGACTTGGTTTTGTTCAAACTTCCCCAAATCAAACCTTAACTACCACAGAGTCAATAATGGACAAATATTGAGACCAGATGCATTATCTACCAAGACACAGTTTATAACCCTTTCTTGACATATGACAGTGACATGCAAAAATTTGTTATGCATCCTCCCTTCGAAGGGCACTTTTCATCACAGAAGCTGGTCTGATGTCCTTGGATAACCTGGTTGATCATGGCCGCTACATTGTCGCTGCTGGTGCCCACGGACGCATATGTGTCATCCTAAGCCTTCATCTTGCCTATGTATCTGCGAACTCATTAATAGGGCCCACACAGAAATCTGAGCCGGGGTTTTCTCCAAATGCTTAACAATAGAATAGTCCTTCGGCTGCATCTTTCTCCAAAATTCTTCAGCTTCGCCTTCGCTTATCGAACTCTTTCCTTGGTCCTTATTTTGTCCCACTACGAGCCAGTTCTTCTGGAGTATAACATTTACCAGACCTAGTCATGCCCTGAGCAGAGGTGGTTTCAATCACAAACCTTGGCCTAGCGGGAGTTTCTATTGGCACCAAGGCAACAACCTTTGTGGGTGTTAGAATCACGAATTCCTCATTTGCTTTGATACTCAAAGAATCCACGACCCTTTCCAATCCATCATGAACAATCGAAACTATCGCCTTTGTCACACCCCAATCGTCATCAGTCTCTATCATATTTTTGGCAAAGGATTACTGTTGACGTTGGGCGCGGCCATCTGGAGGGAGACCACCTTTTGGTCGATCAAATCCTGAATTTTTGCTTGAGGTTCATACAATCCTCAGTATCATGTCCAATGTTGTTGGAGTGATACACACTTCGGATCGGGTCTGTAAAATCGGGAACTGGTGTCCACTGGTTTGGGCCCCACAGGATGGATATAACGTGCCGTAGTTAATCGCTTGTACAACTTTGTTCGACTTTTGGCAAGCATAGTAAAATTTCTGGCGGGATTTTTCTCAAAAAATGACGAGGGGGATCGTAGTTGCCTTGAGTAGGAGGCATCTGACGATAATCTTGGCATTAGGACGGGGAGCTTGATATCTAGAATAGGGATTTGTTTGGTTATTTGGCAATGGATCTTCATAGTTTGGGGAGGTATTTTGGTAAACTAGAGCTTGGGCCTGACGGTAATATGACTGCACGTTGGCGCAGTTAGGAGCAGCGCTTTGGTAATGAGGAGATGGAGTTTGTTAAGCTGGGGGAGAATTTTGGTAGATGGGGGTGGAGTTTGATAAATGGAAGGGGGAGTATTTTGATTGTTGACACCCAATTTTGGCCTAACATTTTAAAAAATTCGTAATTATATAGTTTCAATTTCGATTTGCTAAAATCACTTAATTCATATTCGAATCAATTAGATTATTTTGTTAAATTTAAGAAGCTCGCTAAATTAATTTATGTGAATTTATCCTTTTAATCAATTACTTTAAACCATTCAATAGACCAATTTTGGTCTTTTGCATTTGTCCCACATCGCTTCCCACATCTATTTGGAACCAAAAAATTGGCCTATATAAGCCCCTCTTCATTACACCAAAGAGGAGGAAAAAAAAAGAGGAGACCAAAGAGTACCCAGAAATTTTTCGGGAATTCTTGGTTCCATAGTTTAATATTTTTTAAACGTTTTGCGGTTGTTTGAGTTTGGAGAGGTGGTGGAATCGTCTCCGTCAAACTCGTAGTTCCGGTTCGCTGCCCAGAACCAGGTAAATTCTTTCTTAGCTTTGTATTATTTAATTTCTAGATTTTCTATCTGTTATATGTTAATTAGCTTTGTTTTAGCTTTCGTGTATTAGGTTTTGGTATGACATTTTGGTAGCGTTTCTCTTGTTCCTTGTTTTATTTACTGTTAGTTTATTTATTTATTTATTTATTATTTTTATTTTTATTTTTTTATTTTTTTATTTTTTTGTGATGTTCTATTTATATTTATCACCTTATTTGGTCTTAAATATTAATGTTCATTTCGGCCTTATCCCTTATACTTGTTCCTATAATAATAAAAATTTAATTATGTGTTTACGCAACTGATTCATAGAAATATCAAATGTGTTGGTTCAAGTTCTGTGTTAAATGTTGTTGCTTTGAAGTTTATTTTATTTTATTTATTTTTTAATATTTTCTTTCTTGGCATGATATTGTATCCTTGCTCATGTTTCTTCATAAACTCCTATTTTAATTAAGTCTCGTTTTAATTGTTTTTCTTATCTCAAATATTTATTTCTTTCTTTATTTTTTATTTTTGTTGCATGATCCGCTTTGAGTCCATGACGGACTTATCTCCCTCGCATCTCCGAGTCGTCCAGCCCTTGGAAAACATGATGCACAGGTCAAAAAGCAGCAAATATGTTGCTGGGAATTAATCTGCAGGTCTCCAAGCTCTGAAAGGGGCTAATAATGTCGTTGTATACACTGATATACAATCATCAGATGCGATGTACATGTCCAAAATTAGTGCAGGTGTTTGGGAAGCTGAATCCTGGCATATATACTGAGTATACACGAAAATATACAAAAAATAAATCGAAATACAATCCGTATACTGCGGTATACATCCAGTGTATACGCTGAAATGTTGGAGGAAAATAGGTTCAAGGGCCCAAAAAATGGTGCAGCAGAATTTGGGCCAAAGGCCACAAATGATTGTTTTGCAGGATTCTTAAATTGTTAAAAAGGGCCCAAATTTTGAAATTAGTTTAGGACAGGTGGGCCAAAGCCCAAATGAATGAATTTGGGCAATCAAGTCCAAGTTCAAATATTATTCTCTCTTTATTTATTTGTTTGAATTAATTATTATTTTGATAGAATTTTAATAATCTCCTAAAGGGCAGTCATTTTTATTATTTTATTATTTTATTTATTATTTTTGTTTTATTCACTTTTTTTTCACCATTTAATTTTCCTTAAATTAATTTCCTTTAAATGTTTTTCCTTTAGAAATAATAAAAAATAGAATAAAATATGTTAAAGCGAATTTTCTCTTTACTTAGTTAAGAATTTTATTTTAAAAGTCATTTAGTCAAATCGCTGGTCAACCGCGAGTTAGCGGACATCCCGAGGGCCTAATACCTTCTCGGGATGCACATTGAACTTCGAACCTTTTCAATCGATTTTTTAATCTGTTTTTAAATCTTTTGAAATTTTTTCTTGATTTTATCAAAAATCAAGTGGCGACTCCGTAATTTAGAAAGTCAATTTTTCTTAAATAATAAGATTAATTGATTTTCCGAAACTTAGTCAAATTCTTTCCATTTTTAAAATAATAGCATTTTTAAAATAAAACAAAAATGGCGACTCCGCTGGGGATTAATTAAGTTCTAACCAAAATGATTTGACTATGTGGACTAATTTTATTATTAAATTGCTTATATGTGATTAATTTGTTTAAATTATAAACTGGCATTGCATATCATGACATATTTTCGATATATATTGTATAGTATATTAAAGGATGGTTTGCGGAACCGTAACCGAACGTTTTTATACTCACCCTTTTTCAGAATTAGCGGCAATTTATTGGTTCGTCATGCGTCCAATGGTTGTTGCGAGTTTCAGCCTAAGTTGTCCACTTGGGTTCCCAGTCATTCAAAGCCCACTCTTAGTCATCTAGTTTAGAGCGAAGCCGAAATCTTATATTAAGCATGACACAAGACTCGATGCACATTTGTATAAGCATTATATCCATTGTTTGTATGCTATGTGATATATTACAGTTTTTCTTTAATTAAAACAATTTTTATTTATTTTATTCATTATTTGTGTGATATTTTGCATTATCCATTATGTACAAGAACTAACTCTTACATTTTGAGTTGTTCTTCTTCACAGCGAAAAATTGATTTATGTCCAAATTCAGAAATCATTATTTGTCCGAAGTCGCAAGAGACAAGAGGATTAGCGAAATGCGAGTCCTTGTATTTCACAAGACATTAAGTCAAAACGATAAATCAGGGGAGTATTTGACTATGAGGTCGCATCCATTTATTTTTATTATTATTTTGCATGATGTTCCTGCTCTCACATATTTCTCATATTTTTGTAGGAATACCGTCCCCGACATCAGTCGGGGATGATCATAATAATGTCTGGATCTCGTGAAAATTGGGAAGAGACAAAGGTCCAAGAAAACATCCAAAAAGAGTACAACAAATCATTACTGTAGAAATTCGTAGGTTACATTCAACAGACAGTATAAATATTGACGATTAAGAGGCTATAAAATATATTGGTGCGGAAAAACTTATTATATGCCTTATCTACACGAACTACGCGAACCTGATTCTCATTTCGGTGAGATACGTAGGCAACCCTTCTTGGGTTCGGTATTATTTTTCCAAAATAAAAAAAAAAAAAAAAGGTAAAAAATAAATAAAAATTGTTTGTTAATATTTTCAAAGTTATATCTACACGAACTACGCGAACCTGATTCTCATTTCGGTGAGATACGTAGACAACCCTTCTTGGGTTCGGTATTATTTTTCCAAAAGTAAAAAAAAAAAAAAAAAGTAAAAATAAAATAAAATAGTTTGTTAATATTTTCAAAGTTCTATCTACATGAACTACGCACACCTGATTCTCATCTTAATGAGATACGTAGGCAGCCCTTCTCGGGTTCGGTAATTATTCTTTCAAAAAAAAAAATAGCTTGTACATAATGTAAGAGTCATGTCTTCAGCTCGATTGGGACCTATGTAGTTAAGATCATGTAAATATATTTGATATGATGGAAAAGATTGACTTTGCGGTAAACTATAGATTCTCGTGGTACCTCTTATCTGTACTTTTGTGATGCTTGAAAATTCTCTTGCACTCAATCAAGATAAGAATAAAACTAACCTTATGTTTCATGTGCATTGTGTGGTGAGCTTTTGATCAAAGTTCAATTGTGTTACACTGTTGATCTAGAACTTGACCTGAATGTTTTTCGAGGCGAAATCCTGAGTAATATTTGGTTTGAGAAAGGATTGTAGGCCTTTTTTGACCCGATTGTGCCTTTCAAAGCCTACCAAATTACATTAATCCCTAGTTTTTCATTTTGAGCCTGAAACCTTTCTTTGGACAACCACATCTTAACCATACCCTTTTGAGTGCTTACAAGCACTATCCTCTCTTGGCCCAACCTTCTTGAGTGCACCAAGAATGTGCAAATTATAAGAGGAGATCCATGTTTGAAATTTTCAAAAGCAAAGATATTGAGTCTCCCAAAATCAAGGAAGCAAAGACTCTAGAGAAAAAAGAGAAAGGAAGAAAAAAAAAGGTGGAAGAAATAAAGAAAGGTAAAAACATACCTTTACAGAGTCAATGAAAAGTGGGAAGGAAAATACTCCAACAAAGAAAGGAAAAAATTATTATAATATAGAAGTGAATAAAAGAAAAGCTCCAAGCAATAAGGACTCAAAAAAAGAAGAAGAAAGAGAAGAAGATAAAAGCTCCAAAAAAAATGGAAAAAAAAAGGAAGGGGAAAACGTTAAAAATGAGATTCCAAAAGAATTTGAGAGGGCAGAGAATAATGAAGAGGATCTAACGCCAAAGGCGTACCAATCATTAAGAGCACAAATTCTGTGTGACGCTCAAGGAGGAATTCAGTCACTTTTATCCCAAATAAATATCCTACCCGTCCCTAAGCCTACTTTACAAGCCAATGACAAGCCCTACATGATCTCATTCCGAATGTTCTCACATTAGTGGAGATTTACATAAGGGTCAAGCCTATGGTATCACAGTTGTATGCATGGAACATTCTTATGAGTGTGAGTGGACTTCCAAAATGTCCTAAAATCAAATGTTTCAGATACGTGTGAAATAGGACAAGTTTTTTTTCGTGAGGGCACTTGAAACATGAGGATTAATACAATTCAAAACCTTTGTTTGAAGCATGATGAATAGATCATGTTGATCCTTAAGTATATCGGAGGTACCACTTGAAGCTGTAGGAATTACCTTAAATTCAATCTTTAAAAAAAAATAAATTTTTTTTAAAGGAACGAGAGATTTACCTGCAATCTTAACTGTTGGTACCAATTGTAGTGAAGGTTTGACTATCTCATCATATTTTTATTTTTTCAAAAAGAAAAGAAAAAGTGAGCAAACACTTATTCTTTAATATTTTAAAACCTTTTTAAGAGTCTTTCAATTTTATAAAAAAAAATAAAATTGTCTTTTGAGTTGTTCATTGTAAAAAGTGTCATCGGATTAATCTCGTATGTGTGAGAGTCCTATTTTACTTTATGGATTGTCCGTCCCAAAATATGACATATTTTTTTTTATATATCTCTAGGCTTTGAATATCACATGGAATATTATTTTCTTATTTCATCATGTTCATATTGTACATTTTCTACTGATGATTTTCTTTCAGATTCTTTGCAGTATTCATCATCTACAAATTTGGAACTACATTTGACCTGATTCCTGGATCAACAGGATATGTAGGCGCCACGACGGCTCGGTCATATACCAGTGCTTACAATAAAAACTGGGACAAAATTTTTGAAAATATCTCAAAAATTCTCAATAGAGGTGTTATCGCCAACAAGTCAAGATTGAAGATCATTTTGAGATTTGTCAAAATTCTAACTGGGACAGAATTTTTGAGGAAGACCTCAAAATTCTGATAAGTACTGCGAGAAGCTTGATAGCAACTACAAAAATCATGCATCGCGAGTTAAACTTTATGCATTGCGGGAAGATATTCATGCCCCGCAGGAGATCATGCATCATGAGTTAATATTCATGCATTGCGAGTTAATATTCATGCATCGCGAGTCAATATTCATTTGCAAGAAATCATGCATCGCGAGTCAATATTCATGCATTGCGAAAGATCATGCATCGCGAGTTAATTCATGCATCGAGAGTTAATATTCATGCATCGAGAGTTAATATTCATGCAGTGTGAAATTCATGCATAGCGAGAAGATTTCATACCTCGCAGAAATTCATGCATCGCGAGAAGATTTCATTCCTCGCAGAAATTCATGCATAGCGAGAAGATTTCATACCTCGCAGGAATTCATGCATCGAGAGTTAATATTCATGCATCGAGAGTTAATATTCATGCATTGCGAAATTCATGCATAGCGAGAAGATTTAATACCTCGCAGAAATTCATGCATCGCGAGAAGATTTCATTCCTCGCAGAAATTCATGCATAGTGAGAAGATTTCATACCTCGCAGGAATTCATGCATCGAGAGTTAATATTCATGCATCGAGAGTTAATATTCATGCATTGCGAAATTCATGCATAGCGAGAAGATTTCATTCCTCGCAGAAATTCATGCATCGCGAGAAGATTTCATTCCTCGCAGAAATTCATGCATAGCGAGAAGATTTCATACCTCGCAGGATTTCATGCATCGAGAGTTAATATTCATGCATCGAGAGTTAAGTGCATAGCGAGAAGATTTCATTCCTCGCAGAAATTCATGCATCGCGAGAAGATTTCATTCCTCGCAGAAATTCATGCATAGCGAGAAGATTTCATACCTCGCAGGAATTCATGCATCGAGAGTTAATATTCATGCATCGAGAGTTAATATTCATGCATTGCGAAATTCATGCATAGCGAGAAGATTTCATACCTCGCAGAAATTCATGCATTGCGAGAAGATTTCATTCCTCGCAGAAATTCATGCATAGCGAGAAGATTTCATACCTCGCAGGAATTCACGCATCGCGGAAAGATATTCATTCCCCGTAGAAGATCATGCATCGCAGAAAATCATGCATCGAGAGTCAATATTCATGCATAGCAAAAGATCATGCATCGCGAGTCAATATTCATGCATTGCAAAAGATCATGCATCGCGAGTCAATATTCATGCATTGCGGAAGATCATGCATCGAGAGTCAATATTCATGCATCGCGAGTCAATATTCATGCATAGCAAAAGATCATGCATCGCGAGTCAATATTCATGCATTGCAAAAGATCATGCATCGCGAGTCAATATTCATGCATTGCGGAAGATCATGCATCGAGAGTCAATATTCATGCATCGCGAGTCAATATTCATGCATTGCGGAAGATCATGCATCGCGAGTTAATATTCATGCATTGCGAGAAGATTTCATTCCTCGCAAAAGTTTACATATCGCAAGAAGATTCCATACCTTGCGAAATTTATGCATTGCGGGAAGATATTCATGCCCCGCAAAAGATCATGCATCGCGAGAAGATTTCATTCCTCGCAAAAGTTTACATATCGCAAGAAGATTTCATACCTTGCGGAATTTATGCATCGCGAGAAGATTTCATCCCTCGCAAAAGTTTATATATCGCCAAGAAGATATTTGCATTTAAGACGCATCTATTCGGAGGTGAAGGATGTGCACCATATCTTTTCAACGTTCAAGTCGGTGGAAACTTGCGTTGAAAGATGTTTGCATATTAAGACGCATCTATTCGCAGGTGAAGGATGTGCACCATATCTTTTCCACGTTTAAGTCGGTGGAAACTTGCGTTGAAAGATGTTTACATTTTGTCCTACCGATGGACATACATTCAAAATCCTACCGATGGATAATCTTTTCATTCATCCTACCGATGGACATACATTCAAAATCCTACCGATGGATAATCTTTTCATTCGTTCTACCGATGGACATGCATTCAAAATCCTACCGATGGATAATCTTTTCATTTGTCCTATCGATGGACATGCATTGAAAATCCTATCAATGGATCATCATTTTTTTCATTCGTCCAACCGATGGACATACATTCCAAATCCTACAGATTGATCATCATCTTCATTCGTCCTACCAAGGGACCTGTATTTATCTCCATTTATCGTATCATAAGAGATGCTACCCTTTTTCTTTTAGTTTTGCCTATATTAATGAGTTTTATCTTTGTCTTTTTAGAACATTCTAGAGGATGCACTCTCAGAGGTGCCAGAAGTGAGGACGACATAAAAAAGGATGCAACACAATGTGGAACTTTTTCTTAGCAGCGGAATGAGATATAGTCCAAAGAGGAGTGTCAAATTCTTGGGACGCGAGCAGAGGAGCAACTTCCACCACATTCAACGGCACTTCTCTACAAAGGTCATGTGTTCGGTCAAAATTGTGTTTGTCAATTTTCGTTGTCCACGATTTCTTTCATCAATCATACACAACGAAAGGGACAGCTGTTGACACTCAATTTTGGCCTAACATTTTAAAAAATTCATAATTTTATAGTTTCAATTTCGATTTGCTAAAATCACTTAATTCATATTCGAATCAATTAGATTATTTTGTTAAATTTAAGAAGCTCGCTAAATTAATTTATGTAAATTCATCCTTTTAATCAATTACTTTAAACCATTCAATAGATCAATTTTGGTCTTTTGCATTTGTCCCACATCGCTTCCCACATCTATTTGGAACCAAAAAATTGGCCTATATAAGCCCCTATTCATTACACCAAAGAGGAGGAAAAAAAAAGAGGAGACCAAAGAGTACCCAGAAATTTTTCGGGAATTCTTGGTTCCATAGTTTAATATTTTTTAAACATTTTGCGGTTGTTTGAGTTTGGAGAGGTGGTGGAATCGTCTCCGTCAAACTCGTAGTTCCGGTTCGCTGCCCAGAACCAGGTAAATTCTTTCTTAGCTTTGTATTATTTAATTTCTAGATTTTCTATCTGTTATATGTTAATTAGCTTTGTTTTAGCTTTCGTGTATTAGGTTTTGGTATGACATTTTGGTAGCGTTTCTCTTGTTCCTTGTTTTATTTACTGTTAGTTTATTTATTTATTTATTTATTATTTTATTTTTATTTTTATTTTTTATTTTTTTGTGATGTTCTATTTATATTTATCACCTGATTTGGTCTTAAATATTAATGTTCATTTCGGCCTTATCCCTTATACTTGTTCCTATAATAATAAAAATTTAATTATGTGTTTACGCAACTGATTCATAGAAATATCAAATGTGTTGGTTCAAGTTCTGTGTTAAATGTTGTTGCTTTGAAGTTTATTTTATTTTATTTATTTTTTAATATTTTCTTTCTTGGCATGATATTTTATCCTTGCTCATGTTTCTTCATAAACTCCTATTTTAATTAAGTCTCGTTTTAATTGTTTTTCTTATCTCAAATATTTATTTCTTTCTTTATTTTTTTTTGTTGTTGCATGATCCGCTTTGAGTCCATGACGGACTTATCTCCCTTGCATCTCCGAGTCGTCCAGCCCTTGGAAAACATGATGCACAGGTCAAAAAGCAGAAAATATGTTGCTGGGAATTAATCTGCAGGTCTCCAAGCTCTGAAAGGGGCTGATAATGTCGTTGTATACACTGATATACAATCATCAGATGCGATATACATGTCCAAAATTAGTGCAGGTGTTTGGGAAGCTTAATCCTGGCATATATACTGAGTATACTAGGAAATATACAAAAAATAAATCAAAATACAATCCGTATACTGCGGTATACATCCAGTGTATACGCTGAAATATTGGAGGAAAATAGGTTCAAGGGCCCAAAAAATGGTGCAGCAGAATTTGGGCCAAAGGCCACAAATGATTGTTTTGCAGAATTATTAAATTGTTAAAAAGGGCCCAAATTTTGAAATTAGTTTAGGACAGGTGGGCCAAAGCCCAAATGAATGAATTTGGGCAATCAAGCCCAAGTTCAAATATTATTCTCTCTTTATTTATTTGTTTGAATTAATTAATATTTTGATAGAATTTTAATAATCTCCTAAAGGGCAGTCATTTTTTATTATTTTATTATTTTATTTATTTATTTTTGTTTTATTCACTTTTTTTTCACCATTTAATTTTCCTTAAATTAATTTCCTTTAAATGTTTTTCCTTTAGAAATAAATAAAAAATAGAATAAAATATGTTAAAGCGAATTTTCTCTTTACTTAGTTAAGAATTTTATTTTAAAAGTCATTTAGTCAAATCGCCGGTCAACCGCGAGTTAGCGGACATCCCGAGGGCCTAATACCTTCTTAGGGATGTACATTGAACTTCGAACCTTTTCAATTAATTTTTTAATCTGTTTTTAAAATCTTTTGAAATTTTTTCTTGATTTTATCAAAAATCAAGTGGCGACTCTGTAATTTAGGAAGTCAATTTTTCTTAAATAATAAGATTAATTGATTTTCCGAAACTTAGTCAAATTCTTTCCATTTTTAAAATAATAGCATTTTTAAAATAAAACATTGATAACTTGGGGGAGTGGTATTTTGGTAATTGGGAGGAGGAGTATTTTTGTAGCTTGGAGGGGGAGTATTTTGATAATCTGCTTGTGCATCACAAGCCTGGTATGGACTCTGTGAAGGTCGAGAACGACCTTGGTGTGATGATGATATTCTCGGGGTCTTCTTCCCCTCATAAGAAACAACTCACACGACTTCTCTTTTCTATTTTAACAAGCCCGAGGACCCGGGTGAAGCAACAACACGGGCAATCTTCTAGGTTTTCAATCCATCCTCGATAGCCTCACCTGCCTTGACTATCTCGGCAAATTTTGCTCCAACGAGCATCATGATTTTATCATAATACTCAGGTTCTTGAACCCACACAAATACCTCAACAATTTGTTTTTCAGACATGAGAGGCCAAACTCTGGATACGTCCTTTCGCCATCTGTACGAAAACTCTTTGTAGCTTTCGTTGGACTTCTGCTTCATCTTTTCTAAGGAATAACGATCAGGGACAATCTCTACGTTGTAAGAAAATCGTTCAATGAAGTCCTTAGCCAAGGCATTCTAGCTGGGCCACTGTCTGGTCTCGTGAGATGTAAACCATTCCGAAGCTTCTCCGCTCAGACTTCGGCTAAAGAGCCGCATCAATACAACTTTATCTCTCCCAACTCCCACGAGCTGGTAACGGTAGGCCCTTAGATGCGCTAAGGGATTCCCAATTCCTCCAAAAGTGTCAAACTTTGGCATCTTGAACCTTTTTGGGAGGTCCAAATTCGGATGAATGCATAAGTCCTCATAGTTCAAACCGGTAACGTTAAGAACGCTTTGAATCTTTTTCATTGATCTCCGGATCTCCTCCTTTATGTCTATCTTTGCGGCCTCTTTTTTTGACCTCCATTCTCTTTCCTGCTCCTCATAATGGTTGAGCTCAAAACCATTCACGCCGTGCTCATTGGGAATGGGAATTTGGAAGGTGGCTTTTCTGGGTAGAGGTGGAACAACGGAGGGACTTGGGGCATTTTGAGTAGTTTGGTAATTTTGTGGGAAAGTTTGGGGGTTAGTGTGTTGATTTTGGTGATAGATTGATGTTTGGGGGTTGAATATATTTTGGTTTTGTGGGGGTGGAGCGGTTTTGTGATTGGCGTTTTGAGGGTGAGGCAATATTTGGGAATTATTATTTCGAGGAGGGGGTGGGGTCTAGTAGGAGGTTGAGGCGTATTGAGGATTTTGTCTGGTTAAGTTGATAACTGAGGGGTTTTGATCAGGAGTGGATGGCGGTTCTGAGCCTTTTCCATGTTTGAAGGCGGAAAGTACAACGGAGGCCTTCCATCCGTGGAAGCATTGGCAGTAAAACTTGGTAAAGGCAGATCTTGTTTCCTTTGCATTTCCACCCTCATCTCGGTAATCTACTGCATTACCTGCATAATCAGTTCATTCTGATCCGCAGTGGTGTGTTGATCCACCACAACGCCAGTAAGACTGATTTCTTCGTTGTTGTCCCCCATTACTACTTTTTCCTTATCTGAACTTTGGTCGGGAAAGGAATCTACAGGCCTTTTAGATTTAGTGAAATAGGGATGATCAGCCAGTTTAATTGACAGAGACCAGTTTGTCTCAAAGGTAAATTTGTTAGTTTGAGTTCGAAATACATAACAGAAAATACCACATAGATAGCATGTAAACACACAAAAGTTGCTTTGTTTGAGGATATGCTGACCCACGAGTAAATGGGGAATTGGCTTTTTAGGACAAGTAGAAATTTTCTTGTTTTAATTTTAGGCCGTCTCAGAAAGGTTAAATCACGTGGAGCTAGGGTCTACTTGTTGCATCTCTTTCGACGTCTGTTGATCTGTTCTCTCATTTTTCCTTGTGGAATGAAAATAAAAATTTTGAAAGATAGGGGTCAGGCCTTGAAAGGTTGCCTACGTATCTCACGAGGAGAATTCAGGCCCTACGTAGTTCGAATACATAAAAATATTTGTTTTCATTCATTCAAGATGATTAAAGGGGAATTGAAAAACAACCAATAAGCTTTAAAAGATAAAAGTGGATCCATCTGAACCCTTCTTCTCCTTAACGTCACATCAGCCACAGGGAACAAACTCGACTTGAATCTTTCTTATGCTAATGAGGTATTTCATGTCTTGGCGGAATGCAAGACACTTTTCAATGCTATGATCAGTGGCCCTCTGATAGGGGCAACATTTTCGAACTTCGATTCCAAGGGAATATAACACTCACACGTCCTTACAGAGAGGGGTAAAGACCCCATTTCGAACCAACTCTGAGTAGACCTCCAACATTGTTTTCTTGAAAAGCCTGAAGGTGCAACGATAGTACTTAGTCTTCTCGTTGACCGGTATGTCGAGCCTCGGTTCATCACACACAATGATGACGCCATCACCGCAACTATTCGCAATACTGTCCCTATCGAGCAGGGAGCGGACCACATTCTTAAACTCCACGCACTCCACTATTGTGTGCCCTTTATGGTTAGGATGACACTCACAGGTCTTGCGGACGTCCCCTGATCCCACTTGGGAAGATGATCTTTCGACGGGCCCCAACATATGCCTAGACCGATAGTCCTCGAAAATAAGGGTGCACGAAATGGCTTATATCCTTATTTGGTATTCTTGTGGGTATGCGTCGAGAGTGACTTTTTGGTTCCCTTCTGCCAGACGTCCTTGGAGAGAAGATTTGCGGGCAATCGCTTCCTCATAACTTTATTCAATGCTCTCTAACTCGGGGCTCTCAGGAGGAAACAATATGTTATATAGGCGCTTTACGCGCTGCCTCCGTATGTCGACCATATCCTCTTCGGTTGGTTCGGTCTGGATATTCTTGCCTTTGTCCATAGCTGTGATCTCACCTTCTTGAGATGATATAGTAGTGTTTCAGGATTTGGTGATAAGGTTTGCTTTTGATTGGGAAACTCAACTCACATATATCGTGTCCTAAAGGGGAATAAACAGGGGAAATAACGAATAGAATATAAAAAGGCAGACCCACACAGGGGCCATTTAAACGTACGGAAATGCAAGAAAGGCAAGCCCACACAGGGGCTGATAACGATAGAAATACATATAAAAAAAACCACACAGGGGCGAAGTCCACTATGTTGTCCCTGATGACCCTGCTTCTCTGCTGCTTTCCTGTGTCTTGTATTGCTGAAACATGTATCATAACATCAACAGGTAACCCTCGCTTCGGCGTCCTTTTTCGTTCACATTCCTCATATTGCATCCCCTCTATATTTTCTTTAACCCATAAGTCAAACTCATCAAAATTGTGTCTTAGTCTTTCCAATTCATGAGTTGTCCTCTCAAGATTAACTTGATTTTCGAGAAATTTGGCATGCATTTCTTGGGCGTCCCGCTTTACCTCTCTTAGCTCTATCACAACTTTGACCTCTTTGTCTTTCACGTTACAACAACTATTTGGGACTGGAGAGGAGATACTTTGTATCTTACTTTTCAACCAAACCTTATATGTTTCATCATATCCCGCGTCAAACCTGTAACAACCGTGTTGATGCAGTCTCGAAGTTCCTCGATTGTCGGGGTGATTTCTACAGTTTCGAATCGGAACATATTTTCTCGTTGTCCCAATAGACTGTGAGGACTTTGATTAGCTCAGGCCAACAAGCCATGTTGAGTAGTTTGGTCAAGGCACCCACATATTTGTTGAGGTTTTTTTTGTGATCTCCGTCGAGGTCGTTATACCATATTTCGAGTAAAGGCGGTGCTTCTACAACCATGTCGAACTTTGTAAAGCGATTCATACCTACAAAACAAAATCCAGATAAGTTTACCCAGCCCACATTTTGGTTTCCACACGCACATCATTCAAATGTCAAATAATATGGTATGTCGTTAGGTCGGAGACCTTGGACATGATTTTGGCGGTTTTACTAATGGACTTAATACGCCTTGGGTATTAAGCCGTCTTAGGCTAATGCTTAGATTTGGTTTTGGTTTCTCTCTATCTTAGATTGACTAGAATTGGTTAAAAAGTGACGGTTACCCGAGTCGGACAGATGACGGGGTGAAGCTAACAAACGACGTTGAATGACCGCAAGCCAAATATTAGTTTATTACTTCCAAAGATAGACTTGTGTGTTTTCTAAAAGAAGTTGTGGTAAGCCAGGTAACTCCATTTTCCTAATGCAAACTATTTGCCGTTTGACGGAGTTAATGCCATGAAAATGCAACAATTTAATAACACGATAAAGAAAACAAGTAAACAATTATTTACATGTAGCCAAATAAGTTTAGTTTTAAGGTTAAAATTCTCCAAATTCCCAGCAGAGTCGTCATTCTATTTTATTCGGAAGAAAATATATTTAAAGTTTTTGGACTTTTTTAGTGTCGCCACTTAATTTTTTAAAGAAAAAACAAGAAAACTTAGTTTTCAAAAGGCTTAAAAAAGGAAATCGATTGAAAACTTAAAGGGGGTCCGGGGATTCATATTTACATTTTAGGAAGGTGTTTAAGGCACCTAAAATATACGTTAATACGATTTTCCAACAACTAATTTGTTTCGGTAAGATACTTAACTTACTTATGAGATAAAAATTAATTGAAGTTGTTTGAAAAATAAAGTATAATTTATTATCTAAGTGAGATTTGACTTACAAATTTATTTTAAGTTTATTTATACTTGATTTAATTTATATAATTGGTTAAAATGAGATGACGCCTTGTGGGGGTTGGATTCTTTAAACCTAAAACTAGCGACAATTAATAACAAATAAACAAACAATAAAGTAAGGGAGAGAGAGAGTTGGGTCCAAATCCGGTTTTTGTCCGCCTGGACCGGTATTTGGACCCATTTTGTTTTCGTCCATTTGGCCCATTCCAACGGTACCTGTCCTAAGCTAACAAGATAATAGTAATACCAAATGACAAGGGCTTAGGCCCGAAAATAAATTTGTTTACAAAATTTAGAAAATAAATGGGCTTCTTGGCCTAAAATCTTCAACTTCTCGATTCATTTCAAATTCTTCGAACTCCAAAAAATGTACGCCATCTTCTCTATTTATAGTAAGGCTGACTCGAGAGGAAAACAAATGGATTTAGGCCTTTATGGCCCATCTCGAAATGCAAGGAAAGAAGCCCACCATGGACTCGGAGTGAGTTCATAGAACAATTGAAAGAAAAACATAATTAGCATATGAAATAAAGAAACACTTAAGACATAGTTTTAAATATAAAAAGCGACTTAGTTATTTCAAATCAAAAGGAATATTGTCAATATCTACTCATAAGGTTTAAAAGAGACAAATCTAAAAGAAAAAGGAGCATACATTTGGCAGCAATAAAACACATTTAACTTGAATTAAATGGGATAGGGATCAAAGATGCATAATACACTTAAGAGACATTTCCATATACAGATTCAAAGACACGAAAGGAGAATCATTTTTACATTCACAAGCAAGCCACTACTATCAAAACAACAAACTCTTGTCATTTTAAAAAACAACAATTTGGACCCGTTAAATTGCAGTAGCAATGGAAAATCAACACCAAACTTAGAATCCAAAAAAAATATACAAAAACTCCCCCCACAATCACATACAAAAAGCCATCCTCTCTTAATATTTTAAACAAATCACAAAATGAACACGATGATGCGACCAAAATGAACACAACTTATCAACATTGAAGAGAGCTGACAGTAACTTAACTAACCTTGGCATAATACTCTAAACGTGATCTTTAGCTAGAAAAAAAAAGGTAAATACTTTATCAAAACATATCATGGCAGGCAGGGAGACAATGAAAGGTTTGAGATGTAGAGAGAATAAGCTGTTAAAATTAATTCCATGATGCCAAATAATAAAAATAATAATTTTAAAACCGAAAGAAAGAGATCTATTCGAGCTTACAAAAAAAAGTAAAAAAAAGGTGTCATAACACATGCAAATCACAATGGCATTTGATCATTGATATCAAATTCCTAATGTATAAGATTCCAACTACTGAAAATAAAGGCTACTGTCATATCTATGATAACAATTAAAACATTTTGGCCCCAAAGATTAATACATAGAAGTAATTCAAAGAAGAGGCATGTGACAAACGACTTATAAAGTTAAGAAAAGAACAAAAATCAGAGGGTAAAATACTTATTGTTATTTGAAGTTTTGATGATTTAACAAAACCACAGGGACCTTGTGAAGGTACCTGGTTTGAAAGGTGAGACTGTGTTTAGACTGCTAGCTGGAGAAAGTACAAATGGTAGTTGCACAGGTTCCAACAGCGTCAGAAGCGTCAGAAACCTTAACCAATGACATGGTTTTAAGGATAGTGACCTTCCTATACAAAAGACAATATCTCCATACCTTTGACCGAGTTTTTGCAACTTGAAAAAGCACATTCAAGGACTCTTGCAAAGACGAAGCAAAAATCAAGAAGAAGAAAGTTTTCAAACACCTCAAGCTGAAGTGAACAAGTGTGTAGTGTTTAGAAATACTTTCCTCTTATCTTACAATTGTGAACAGATCCTAAATTTATAAAGGATTCAGTGTGGTTTGATCTGGAAATTCTAAGTTAGTTAAAATAATTTAGTGGGCAACCTGTGTGTTGCTGAGAAATTCTAAATCATTAGTAGGTTGATGGTTTAGTGGGCAATCTGTAAGATTGCTTAGTTGAATCCTAAGTTGTCTAGTGGTGATAGCTTAGTGGGTAGAGAAATCTCTACTTAAGCTCATCAAGCAATAGTGATATTGCTTGACAGTGAGATTAAAAACTTTTTCTCACATTTTGTGTAATCGGTTTCCTTTTGCTTGTGAAGATTAGTGAAACTGTTTTGAAAATCCTGTGAGACAAGTCGTGGTTTTACTCCCTTGAGGAAGGAGGTTTTCACGTAAAACTCCTTGTGTCTTTAAACTGGATTCTCTTACTGAAACTTCATTTTAGTGAGTCAAGGGACCTGGTCCATTGACTGAGTGTGGAAGCACAAATTCTAACACTTATGCTTAAACAAGCACAGCGGGTTCGACTAGTCTTCCACATACGACTTTCACATACAAACATACCAATGAACAAAAAACATAGCTCAAATCATGCTAAAATAATGGACAAGTTAATATGAACTTAAAATGGGAAGGGCATCAGGGATAAAAGATAATAGGTTCAACTATATTCAAGCAACGAATTTGGAAAAAGGGAATAACTAAGCAAAACTCGATCAGAGAAATTAAATCCAAGCTACCAAAACTCAATCACAATCAACAGCTACATAACCACAGAGTAATGACTTTACAATGTTGGAATTGACATATCGAAATAGAAACGAAAAACAGACAAATGAAATATTGGAGAAGGCCTTACTTTTTTTCGGGAAGCAAATCGAGACCAAACGAGTAGGGAACGACTTTCTAGCGACTCCACAAAATTTTGGTGAACGAGAAAACAAACAAGGACTCGAACTATGCCTACACTCTCACCATCTCTTCCTCATCGAGATATTCCCAAGTATTTATATATGAAATTTTTATAGCTAATAGTTACTACTTTCTCTCAACTTTCAAACTATCTTCTCCAAACCAAAATCTTGCCCGAAGTTCAGAATTTTCCCAACTCCAAAAAAAAAACTCTCTGTAAAAATTTTCCCGCCTCTCTACAGTAAAAGAAAAAATGATTATATAGAGGGGAAAAAAATTAGGGCTACGTTTTGGAGAAAACATGAGGGGGGTGGGGGGACCAATCCGATTTTTTTTGGATGAGTAGAGGTCCAATCTCAAGTTTGAAATTCAAAATCTTTCACCCAATTAGGGCGACCACTTTTCCTTCTGAAATTCGTCCCATTCCGAAAGAGGAAAGGGGAACATATGGCTTTTATCAATTCCGCTGTCCTTGGCGCTAACGTGGAGCAATCTCGAGTCAAAGAAAGAGATCGTGTGATGCTGCTACTGCTAGAGTAGTACTGTCAACTAGAAAAGGGAGTCGAGGATAAGGACAAGAAAACAATGTTGGTATGCGCCTTTATCACGCCATGAATATTTTCTGTGGACTCGTCTCAACGTGTGGCGCGTACATAGCCGTTTCGAGTTGCTCATGGGTTACTGTTGCTGCCATCGCGTGAAGAGCCTCATTTTGATGCTGTGAAGACACCGTCTATTTTTGTGAATCATCGATAATTGGTTTTCTGTCATAATCCGCTTTAGTCGTTCCTTTGAGAGTGGTAAAACGAAAGGGTTGGGTCGGGGAGGATAATGGGTCTGGAAATCTTTGTTGCAAATGTTAATGGGCTGGGATTTAAGGTGTTGTATGTATTGAGTCTAGCTGAAATGGGCCTATTTTGAAATTGGGCTTGAAGCCTTGTACTAGAAATTGAGATAACGGGTCAAAGATTTCGCAATTGGTCAAACTTATTTCAATTGGTGAATTCGACCAAAAATTAAATACGACAAACTTACACGAATTAATTGACGAGCTCTTTAATGTTAACAAAAATAAACAAATTAATTTAATTATAAACTAAATAACTTAAAAATATATAAATATAATTTAAATTAAACTAATTTAATAAAAATACTTACTAATTAAAAAAAATTAGATTATTTTCAAATATTTATAAAATAGACTAATTATATATTTTTAAAGAAAACAAATTTACTATTTAAAGCTTGTTAAGCTACTAAAATTACTTCAAAATAACTTGAAAAACATTTTGAATTTTATAAAGCTAATTATCTTAAATCATTTGAAATTAATGAAGCTCGAAAGTTAATTTATATGCGGGGGTTCAAAAT
Source organism: Solanum lycopersicoides (assembly GCA_022817965.1). Lineage (NCBI taxonomy): Eukaryota > Viridiplantae > Streptophyta > Magnoliopsida > Solanales > Solanaceae > Solanum > Solanum lycopersicoides. The sequence continues at coordinate 28,248 of JAJJBR010002525.1, forward strand.
TGTGTGTCAACAAGTCACCAAGCCTAAATCGAACAAATTAGACTCAATAGTAGATTTAGGGAGTGCCTCAGTGAGCAGCACGATCTACATGAATAATACGAACCCTTTTGATGTCAACATAGTGACGAACAAAGTTAAATCCACGGCATCATGCTTCACACAACTCATTTGTTGCGAACAAAGTTAAAGTCCAAGATTGTCACAACAAATTGTGGGTAGCTGATATACTGGAAAGCATAACTCATTTAGGAGATTGGTGATCCATAAGGTTTCAGAAAGTGCATTAGCTACAGCACAGTATTCAGACTCAGTAGAGGAGCGTGACACAATATTTTGCTTCTTTGAGGACCAACTAATCGGATTGTGAACAAGAAATAAGATGTAACCAGATGTAGAAACTCTGTCAATGATGCCCCACCCCAATCTTCATCAGAGTACGCATGTAGATTGAATTCATCAATAGGAGTAACGTGTAGGCCGAGTTGAATGGTACCACTTAGGTGTCAAAGAACACGTTTTACAGCCTTCTAGTGAAGGTATGATGGTGCTTGCATGAATTGAGAAAGCTTGTTGACTACATAGGCTATGTCAGTTCTAGTGAAGGATAGAAATTGAAGCCTACCCAAGACTTGGTGAGAACGTGTAGCATCAATCAAGTGAGTTCCATCAAACAAGGTGAGTAACTCAAAATCACTCATTGGCGTGTTAACACTCTTGCAATCGGTCATTATCTCATGATTTAAAATTTCATTCACATAATTTGCTTGGGTGAGAATTAAACCGTTAGAGTTTTATATCACTTTAACACCGAGAAAATAGTGAAGATTACCTAAATCTTTAATAGAGAACTTAGAAGGAAGGAAGTGACAACCTGATTGACACTTAAAGTTTTCTCCCAATGATAATAATACCGTCGACATAGACGAGAACGAAGAATGCATCACCTACATCATGTTTGACTAGTAGTGAGGCATCAGCTTTTTGTCTTAACAAAGCATATGGATGAAAAATAACCTGTAAGGTTGTGCCATATACACATTCTCTTCTAGGTTGCCTTGGAGGAAGTCATTATTGACATCCAGCTGACAAAGGTGCCAGTTGTGATGAAGTGCCACAGAGAGGACGATGCGAACTTTAGTGGGCTTGATGACTGGGCTGAATGTGGCATGAAAATCAATGTCCGACCTTGGAGTAAAGACTTTTGCAAGCAGACGCACTTTAGTATCTATCGATGGACCCATCAACATTTCTCTTGATCATGAAAAGCCACTTGGTCGGGTCAAGAGGAACAACTTTCAAAGTCCGATTGTTAATTAAAGCATCAAATTAATGTTTCATTGCATAACGCCACTCAAAATATTTTGTTGCTTGTTTGACAGCAGTGGGTGTGATAGTGGGGTTCAATTTGGCTAGGTAATAAAAAAAAAATTGGATTTTGTGATATTGTTTTGGGGTCGAGTGAAAATACAGGTAGGAGGAGACAAATATTGAGTCGGTGAAGGAGTGAGTTCTAACTCGAGGATAGGACAGATTGGTTGAGGAGACATGGGCGTTGGTGGGTTGGTGTTTCTACATTGATAGACACAGAGAGGAGACAAGTTTCTTTGTGTGTTGGTTGAGATCGACGTTTGTGAGTTTGTAGGGAGGTGTGGTAGGTCTAAATGTAAGACAATAGAAGAAGGGTTCTGGGAAGGGTGAATTATTGAAGATGAGGAAGATAAAAATAAACCTGAAGAGAGAGGAGTTGCAAGAGGTGAATCTGTTACACCTGCTGCTGATGCATTGTCGTATAAGGACCGTGAGTTTCAGTTGTCTCTAGACTGGGCTGGAGATGAAGCAGACGGTGATGGGAAATCTGAAATTGTGCTTGCTGCTTTTCTAATGGAGTTGGCACATTTGTAACTATGGAAAGTTTGGGTGTGGGGTTCGAAGAACTTGAAACTGTTGTTTTTGCCCATTTAAGGTGAGCTGATTTAATGGTAGTATTGGAGAACAATGTCTTAAATGGAAAATACATCCTCAACAAATCGCATCTCAAGATAAGTGCGCCTTTGCAGAAATTGGGTCAAAACTAGTGAAAGTATTGGGATAGTGAGACACCAAGACAAACACAGACACATGTGTAGATTTTAATTCAAGTTTATTTTTGGAGCATGGTTTAATCCATGGATAACACAAACAACCAAAAATCCATAGGGAGTTATAATCAGGTGATTTTCAAAGTAATCTATGAAATGGGGATTGATTATCTAGGTGAGAGGTTGGAATACTATTGATGACGTAGACAATGTGATGGCATGCAAAAGACCAGAATTGGGGTGGGAGGGACGCCTCAAGTAAGAGTGTTCTTGTAGTTTTGACGATATGAACGATATCGTCGTTCTGCAAGTGAAACTCATTGGGGTGTATAGGGAGGGGTGGAGAGGTGTTGAACGCCGTGAAGTGAAGGATAGGGGTCAAGACTTTTATACTCACCTCCGCCATCAGTATAAAATGATAATTTTTTGTGTCAATATGTTTTTTCCATCATACGATGAATTTTTGAATGATCACTTTAACTTCACTTTTTCGCGTGCTTCTCATCTGAGGCACTCCCTAAATCTACTATTGAGGTCAATTTGTTCGATTTAGCTGGTGACTTGTTGACGACCCGGGGCGTGGGGGGCGCCCAGGCTATGACTGCCTCCGGTCACCCTGGGTAGGAATGTTCAGCAGGGAGAACCTACCGGTTGTAGGGCATGGCTTGACAGGCCCAATTTTGCTGAGCAGAACTTTAACGCAGGATGACATCTCCTGACTTATTCACATGGGTATTACAAGACTATTTTTTCGTACAGAGCTGATAATTACACTTTCCCAGAGTTATGATTGTGATAACGAGTAGGATGAATAAATTAAGCTTTTATATAAATTTGCGAATATAGTAGGTCTTATGTTGTGGAGTCATTTCAGCAAGGATTACATTTTATGTTTAGGACGCTAGTAACTAGGATTTTGACATACCTATGTATCAAAGTCTTGTTCTAATGGATTTGTTGTGAGCAAAAACATAGGGTGAAAGAATTGTGGACAGTGGATAGCCCATGATCTATTTTATGGGAACGTGTATAAGTTTCCTGTAAATTAATTGAGTAGTCTTTGTTTTGTAATAAAGTTAGTCTTTCCTGTGAGATAGAGATTTTCTATTAAACTTGCGAGTTGAAATTAGTGTAGGACATTAGAGTTTAGTGGCTGATTATCATCACCTTAATTAGTCTCTTATAGAGAGTTCATAATTACTAGAAAACAATTAACTAAGTCTAAGAATGAGTAATTACACTGGTAGTAATGTTATGTAAGCTATCTTATTTCGTGGCTCGCTTAAACTTACTCCGCTATTAAGAGCCGTCTCGGTAACTAAAGCAGGTTCGTAATGTTGAAAGATTGTGTCGTATTTAATTTTCTCTTAGAGGTGCGATTATTCCCCACTTTAGTAAGGAAATCAATTTTGAAACAATTAGCGAAGGTAGTAATGAGCGAGGCACTTTAGTGTCGGTTCCTGTGTGTGACTTCCTACTCAATTGTATATGTTACCAAGGACTTCTGAGAGGCCATTTCAAACAGAGTCGCCCAGGCTCATTTGCAAGGCTGTACGCACGTCCATCAGCATGTAGAACAGAGACAGCCCTTCAAGAGCTCCCAGAAACACTAGCAGGGATTATTTTTGCGATGAGATAAATGATTTCAGACCCATTATCCTCAACCGGGACCGACCCTTTCGTTTTAACAAGTCGTCTAAAGAGCGCACTACGACTATAAGGAGGGGGACCTTAACATGGGAAACGCAGACAACCAGACATTACCCTTATATGGCATATCCTCGTCAAAGAGCACTCAGCCGAGGTTGGTTCAGATAGAATTGTCGAAACGGCAGAGTTCTGGAAACTAATTTTCACAGAGTGAGTATCAAAAATGAGGCTCTTCACGCAGCTAGAGGAAGGCAGAGCGAGAGCCCAAGTGTCAGACATGAAACGAAACCAGGAGCTGAGATGGGCAGTGTCCTAAAAAAATTGTGCCCTCAGGAGCAAACTCGCTTGGAGACTCCGAAACGGCCTTTTGATCAGTGCGAGCAGCTGCCCAACAGGAGCAGCTAATGCGGTCCTGAACGCAGTCACATAAAATTTCATGGCGTGATAAATGGCTGATCCATCTACGAGCGAACTTTTTTCGGTATTGTCCTTTAATCCTCAGAGTGGGCATGGGTTAAGGAGCTCGCTTGTTTCTAGTCTGCAGAACAGGGAGGCCAGTTGGAGCTACTGCACACGCATCGCAAGCTCACTGCAAGCATCGTGCACTAACCCAGACATGCGTCTGTGTAGCTAAATATGTGACTGCGGATCGCCATACCT
>JAJJBR010002525.1:32660-61884 GCA_022817965.1 Solanum lycopersicoides
AATTCAACCATTCGCATAACATAACATGCACCTATAATGAGCAATAATAAGGAATATATCAATATCATGAGAATCACAGACCATCACCTACTCAATAACAACTCTTGAAACTAAAAAAAATTAATCTTTCCCTTTTCGTATTTCGTTTCGCTTGTTCTTGATCTATAAAAAAATCATTAATAACACGGGAATCAACAAACAATCGTTAATTACCCCAAAAACTAAAACAATGTCTATGAAACCCTAGATCAAACTAATGATCTCAATTATCTAAATTTTAGGGTTGTTTCCACCATAAAATCTAAATCAAAACGTCCTGCCTATCGATATAATCTATTCTATTACGCTCTATACGGATAAAAAAATGGATTCGAGAGTCAAAAGCGTTACCTTTTAGCCTAAAAAAGTGGTTGAAAAGAGTAGAAGTGTCTGAGGTTTGTTACTTAGCTTCAAAAAAGACAAAAAAAGTGCATAATGAGGTCGTCTAGGGGTTTATTAACGACTTTAATTAGCGTCCTTCGCCTCAGAGCGGCGTCGCCAGAGCCGCAGAAACCTCCACCAAAGGCGGTATTTCAAAACCAGTGAGCCAATTTAAATAATTTCTAAGCCCCATTTCAGCAGACACACCTCTAACCCACGATGCTCAGAAAATACCCTTTGCGTTAAGTTCGATTACGGGAGCTCTACTTCCACCCAAAATTCAATTCCAAAGTCGTAACAATTTCTTAACGAGTTTATCTAACTATCAGCCAATCAAATATAAATGATCACTCCGATTGATACCAAGATTTCCCTACACCTTAATGACTTCTGATTCTCATCCAAATCTGACTAGGTGAAAAAATTCGAAATACTACGAAAATTTTCCCGACCAAAAATTTTTCCCCGTTGGCTTTTCTATAACGATAAACCAAGTCGTTACATCATGCAAATCAGCAAAAATGACCAATCACAATCGCAATGGCAACAATCTCAGAGTTGTGAAGCTCATAACACGACGGGTACCAATATTATCATTCAATTCAATCATGCATCCATTACCATCAAACTAACCGATGATCACAATTCGGCACCTAGAAAGACAGTTTCCAGCTTATGTATGGCTCAATCTTTTAGTTATCTTGATGGAATCTCTCTGTCCCCTAGTCGCACGATGACCCTGACACGATATATCTCATAATCCTGCCTTCTTAACTTGAATCTGTCAGGACCAACTCATCTAACTCATGGCTTCTGTCAAACCCATTATTTACCTCTATTATTGATCGCTGACTCGTCTAAATCAGTTTGGGATGCTTTGCATACAATTTATGCGAACAAATCTCAAAATTGAGTTTTTAGTTTACGTGATCAGTTTGCCTATGTTACTAAAGACCCTCGCTCCATTACTGAATATCTTGAAACTATTAAGTTCTTTTTTAAGATGAGTTAGCCACTATTGGTGTTCATATTTCCAATCCTGAATCATCATCAAAATACTTTGTGGTATAGGTACTGAATTTCATGAGATCTCTACTACCATTGTGCACGCGATACGACTATCTCTATGTGTTGAAAAGCTACTGACTTGTCTCTTCCTTCGCCACAAGGATGCTAAGAAACTACTAGTACTACACTATTGCAGTTGCTACTACCACCAAATTCAACTCCAATAATCGCAACAATCCTAGAAACTAACAACTCTGGCACTAAAATTCACGTCTAAGCACTCCACCGCAATGGAAATCCAACTCCAATCAGAATAGTGTTACTCAATCTCAACTATGTAACATAATTGTCCACACTGCTAGTGTTTGCCACTCGAAGTCTCATAATCACTTTAAAGCAAAAGTCAACTATGCCGAGGGTTACAGTGGACATTAACCCCTGAAAACTTGACTTAGGATCCACCTATCACATCACAAACAAAGACGCACAACCTACAACCATACTGCGGTAACGAGGATGTCCGTGGGTGATGGTAACAAAATTTCCATCTCTCACATTGGTCTACTAATTAAATGCATCAAATAATTTTCTTATGCTAACCAACATCTGTGTGCTCTCTCCATAAACACAAGCTTTTGTTTGTTTCTAAATTTTTCAAGACAATCTTAAGTCTATTGAATTTTTTTAAAATTAACTTTGTTCTGAAGGATTGTGAAAATGCGGAAGCCACTGCTGTACGGTATGACCAACAATAAACTGTATGAGTGGCTTGTCTCACATCCCCAAGCTCACGTTATCTCCAATCTAGTCCTCTCATATTTGGCACCAACATCTTGGAATCCTCATTCTAGAGTTCTTGGGTTTATTTTAAAATAAATTATCGGCTCCATTTCATGAGCAAGACAAAAGATTTCATTGTAATTCTTGTGTATCTAATAAAGTTCATTGACATTCTTTTACCCAACTATCAATGTGTAGTTCTAAACCACTTCAAATTATTTTTAGTGATTTATGAACCATCACCAGTCTCATCTCTTGATAAAAAAATTGTATTATTATTTTTGTTGATCAATATACTAAGTACACTTGACTCTACACAGTAACAAAGATCGACATGAATAACACGAACCCTTTTGATGTCAACATAGTGACGAACAAAGTTAAATCCACGGCATCATGCTTCACACAACTCATTTGTTGCGAACAAAGTTAAAGTCCAAGATTGTCACAACAAATTGTGGGTAGCTGATATACTGGAAAGCATAACTCATTTAGGAGATTGGTGATCCATAAGGTTTCAGAAAGTGCATTAGCTACAGCACAGTATTCAGACTCAGTAGAGGAGCGTGACACAATATTTTGCTTCTTTGAGGACCAACTAATCGGATTGTGAACAAGAAATAAGATGTAACCAGATGTAGAAACTCTGTCAATGATGCCCCACCCCAATCTTCATCAGAGTACGCATGTAGATTGAATTCATCAATAGGAGTAACGTGTAGGCCGAGTTGAATGGTACCACTTAGGTGTCAAAGAACACGTTTTACAGCCTTCTAGTGAAGGTATGATGGTGCTTGCATGAATTGAGAAAGCTTGTTGACTACATAGGCTATGTCAGTTCTAGTGAAGGATAGAAATTGAAGCCTACCCAAGACTTGGTGAGAACGTGTAGCATCAATCAAGTGAGTTCCATCAAACAAGGTGAGTAACTCAAAATCACTCATTGGCGTGTTAACACTCTTGCAATCGGTCATTATCTCATGATTTAAAATTTCATTCACATAATTTGCTTGGGTGAGAATTAAACCGTTAGAGTTTTATATCACTTTAACACCGAGAAAATAGTGAAGATTACCTAAATCTTTAATAGAGAACTTAGAAGGAAGGAAGTGACAACCTGATTGACACTTAAAGTTTTCTCCCAATGATAATAATACCGTCGACATAGACGAGAACGAAGAATGCATCACCTACATCATGTTTGACTAGTAGTGAGGCATCAGCTTTTTGTCTTAACAAAGCATATGGATGAAAAATAACCTGTAAGGTTGTGCCATATACACATTCTCTTCTAGGTTGCCTTGGAGGAAGTCATTATTGACATCCAGCTGACAAAGGTGCCAGTTGTGATGAAGTGCCACAGAGCGGACGATGCGAACTTTAGTGGGCTTGATGACTGGGCTGAATGTGGCATGAAAATCAATGTCCGACCTTGGAGTAAAGACTTTTGCAAGCAGACGCACTTTAGTATCTATCGATGGACCCATCAACATTTCTCTTGATCATGAAAAGCCACTTGGTCGGGTCAAGAGGAACAACTTTCAAAGTCCGATTGTTAATTAAAGCATCAAATTAATGTTTCATTGCATAACGCCACTCAAAATATTTTGTTGCTTGTTTGACAGCAGTGGGTGTGATAGTGGGGTTCAATTTGGCTAGGTAATAAAAAAAAAATTGGATTTTGTGATATTGTTTTGGGGTCGAGTGAAAATACAGGTAGGAGGAGACAAATATTGAGTCGGTGAAGGAGTGAGTTCTAACTCGAGGATAGGACAGATTGGTTGAGGAGACATGGGCGTTGGTGGGTTGGTGTTTCTACATTGATAGACACAGAGAGGAGTCAAGTTTCTTTGTGTGTTGGTTGAGATCGACGTTTGTGAGTTTGTAGGGAGGTGTGGTAGGTCTAAATGTAAGACAATAGAAGAAGGGTTCTGGGAAGGGTGAATTATTGAAGATGAGGAAGATAAAAATAAACCTGAAGAGAGAGGAGTTGCAAGAGGTGAATCTGTTACACCTGCTGCTGATGCATTGTCGTATAAGGACCGTGAGTTTCAGTTGTCTCTAGACTGGGCTGGAGATGAAGCAGACGGTGATGGGAAATCTGAAATTGTGCTTGCTGCTTTTCTAATGGAGTTGGCACATTTGTAACTATGGAAAGTTTGGGTGTGGGGTTCGAAGAACTTGAAACTGTTGTTTTTGCCCATTTAAGGTGAGCTGATTTAATGGTAGTATTGGAGAACAATGTCTTAAATGGAAAATACATCCTCAACAAATCGCATCTCAAGATAAGTGCGCCTTTGCAGAAATTGGGTCAAAACACTAGTGAAAGTATTGGGATAGTGAGACACCAAGACAAACACAGACACATGTGGTAGATTTTAATTCAAGTTTATTTTTGGAGCATGGTTTAATCCATGGATAACACAAACAACCAAAAATCCATAGGGAGTTATAATCAGGTGATTTTCAAAGTAATCTATGAAATGGGGATTGATTATCTAGGTGAGAGGTTGGAATACTATTGATGACGTAGACAATGTGATGGCATGCAAAAGACCAGAATTGGGGTGGGAGGGACGCCTCAAGTAAGAGTGTTCTTGTAGTTTTGACGATATGACGATATCGTCGTTCTGCAAGTGAAACTCATTGGGGTGTATAGGGAGGGGTGGAGAGGTGTTGAACGCCGTGAAGTGAAGGATAGGGGTCAAGACTTTTATACTCACCTCCGCCATCAGTATAAAATGATAAATTTTTTGTGTCAATATGTTTTTCCATCATACGATGAAATTTTTGAATGATCACTTTAACTTCACTTTTTCTTGTTACTGTGTAGAGTCAAGTGTACTTAGTATATTGATCAACAAAAATACAATAATACAATTTTTTTATCAAGAGATGAGACTGGTGATGGTTCCATAAATCACTAAAAATAATTTGAAGTGGTTTAGAACTACACATTGATAGTTGGGTAAAAGAATGTCAATGAACTTTATTAGATACACAAGAATTACAATGAAATCTTTTGTCTTGCTCATGAAATGGAGCCGATAATTTATTTTAAATAAACCCAAGAACTCTAGAATGAGGATGTCCAAGATGTTGGTGCCAAGTAATGAGAGGACTAGATGTGGAGATAACGTGAGCTTGGGGATGTGAGACAAGCCACTCATACAGTTTATTGTTGGTCATACCGTACAGCAGTGGCTTCCGCATTTTCACAATCCTTCAGAACAAAGTTAATTTTAAAAAAATTCAATAGACTTAAGATTGTCTTGAAAAAATTTAGAAACAAACAAAAGCTTGTGTTTAATGGAGAGAGCACACAGATTGTTGGTTAGCATAAGAAAATTATTTGATGCATTTAATTTAGTAGAACCAATGTGAGAGATGGAAATTTTGTTACCATCACCCACGGGTACATCCTCGTTACCGCAGTATGGTTGTAGGTTGTGCGTCTTTGTTGTGATGTGATAGGTGGATCCTAAGTCAACTGTTCAGGGGTTAATGTCCACTGTAAACCCATCGGCATAGTTGACTTTTGCTTTAAAGTGATTATGAGACTTCGAGTGGCAAACACTAGCAGTGTGGACAATTATGTTACATAGTTGAGATTGAGTAACACTATTCTGATTGGAGTTGGATTTCCATTGCGGTGGAGTGCTTAGACGTGAATTTTAGTGCCAGAGTTGTTAGTTTCTAGGATTGTTGCGATTATTGGAGTTGAATTTGGTGGTAGTAGCAACTGCAATAGTGATAGTACTAGGTAGTTTCTTAGCATCCTTGTGGCGAAGGAAGAGTTCAAAGTCAGTAGCTTTTCAAACACATAGGAGATAGTCGTATCGCGTGCACAAATGGTAGTAGAGATCTCATGAAATTCAGTACCTATACCACAAAGTATTTTGATGATGAGTTCAGGATTGGAAATATGAACACCAATAGTGGCTAACTCATCTTAAAAAAGAACTTAATAGTTTCAAGATATTCAGTAATGGAGCGAGGGTCTTTAGTAACATAGGCAAACTGATCACGTAAACTAAAAACTCAATTTTGAGATTTGTTCGCATAAATTGTATGCAAAGCATCCCAAACTGATTTAGACGAGTCAGCGACATCAATAATAGAGGTAATAATGGGTTTGACAGAAGCCATGAGGTTAGATGAGTTGGTCCTGACAGATTCAAGTTAAGAAGGCAGGATTATGAGATATAATCGTGTCGAGGGTCATCGTGCGACTAGGGGACAGAGAGATTCCATCAAGATAACTAAAAAGATTGTAGCCATACATAAGCATGGAAAACTGTCTTTCTAGGTGCCGAATTTGTGATCATCGGTTAGTTTGATGGGTAATTGGGATGCATGATTGAATTGAATGATAATATTGGTACCCGTCGTGTTATGAGCATTCACAACTCTGAGATTGTTGCCATTGCGATTGTGATTGGTCATTTTTGCTGATTTGCATGATGTAACGACTTGGTTCTATCGTTATAGAAAAGCCAACGGGGAAAAATTTTTGGTCGGGAAAAATTTTCGTAGTATTTCGAATTTTTTCAACCTAGTCCAGATTTGGATGAAATCAGAGTCATTAAGGTGTAGGGAAATCTGGTATCAATCGGGTGAATCATTTATGATTTTGATTGCATGAGTAGTTAGATAACTCGTTAAGAAAATTGTACGACTTTGGAATTGAATTTGGGTGAGTAGAGCTCCCGTAATCGAACTTAACGCAAAGGGTATTTTCTGAGCATCGTGGGTTAGAGGTGTGTTGTGAAATGGGGCTTTAGAAATTATTTAAATTGCTCACTGGTTTGGAAATACCGCCTTGGTGGAGGGTTTTGCTGCTCTGGCGACGCCGCTCTAGAGGGAAGGACGCTAATTAAAGTCGTTAATAAACCCCTAGACGACCTCATTATGCACTTTTTGTCTTTTTGAGCTAAGTAACAAACCTCAGACGACTTCTACTCATTTTCACCATTTTTTAGGCTAAAGGTAAGCTTTTGACTCTCGAATCCATTTTTTTATCCGTAGAGCGTAATAGAATAGATTAATAATGATAGGGGAACGGTTTTGATTTAGATTTTATGGTGGAAACAACCCTAAATTAGATAATTGAGATCATTAGTTTGATCTAGGGTTCATAGAATTGTTATAGTTTTGGGTAATTAACGATTGTTTGTTGATTCCCGTGTTATTATGATTTTTTATAGATCAAGAACAAGCGAAACGAATACGAAAAGGGAAAGATTAATTTTTTTAGGGTTTCAAGATTGTATTGAGGTAGGTGATGGTTGTGATTCTATGATTATGTGATATATTCTTATTATTGCTTCATTATGGTGCATGTATGTATGCGAATGTTGAATTGTTGATTTACACTTGTTGTAAATGAGATAGATGAATTAGTATATGTCATGAATCACTTGAATGTATGACTTGGAAGTATACTTGTGTTTGTGATTGTTGTGTGATGGATCGGATTGCCACGTTCGACATAACTAACTTGGATATAATTGCCACGTTCCGGCATAAAAATTGGATCAAATTTCCCCGTTCTGGCATAACTGTGGAATCAGGTACCGTGTTCCAGTGCACTAAAGTTTGGGTTTGGGTTCCATGAGAAGACCAACTACTTATGATGAATTTGAAATTGTTGAAGTATGTGATATTCAATATTGTATATGTTCGATATATTGCATGATTATATTGGTGTATTTAACTTGTTTATGTTTCACTTAGTGGGATAGCAGCGTGATCCTACCAGTACACGGTGGTTGTGTACTGATACTACACTTACTCTTATTTTTGTTGAGTATAGGGAATCTTCCAGCGGCTATTGACAAACCTCTCTTAGAAGATCTGTGATCGTTGCGTCCGAATTCAAGGGTGAGCTAGCATTTTCTGGGCTTCCATGGAATTTTCTTTAGTCTATGTCCACTATTTTCGGACTTAGACATTTGCTTTAGTTAGTTGTTTAGTTTATTAGCTTGGTCTTGTATCCCTTCTTGTTTTAGACTTGGTTATCGTTTAGTACTTTTGGTACATTGACGTTCAGTTTCTAGGTTTGTTTAGTTAGATCTTCAAAATCCTTGTTGAAGTTAAATGGAAACTTCTTACTTAGTTTATTTAACTTACTTCCGTAACTTTAATGACTTAGTTATTACTTTAGTTGCTTGGATTTTAGTTGTAGTCGTGGTTCTCCCACCGGAGGGATAGTGTGGGTGCTAATTATGACGGTCTGCGTCGTGACACATGAGGATGAGAAGAAGAAAGTGATTGTACTCGTTAGAGCGTGAAGAGCCCTGATACCATATAAAGAGTGAATAGTGCTGAAAAGAGTATATCTTTATTAATGAAGGTAGCAAGGTATTAAATAAAATTAAATGAAAAATAATAAGACTCTTAAACGAACTGAACTAAAGTAATCTAAATTAAAAAAAATTGTTGATCTAGTACACAAATCTAATACGAATAAACTACTAATACTAATACGACTAAGCCATATGTCATAATGTCACATGTTCTAATAACATATTCCCAACTTCATAACTATTACTATTAATAATCTCTGCTATTTCTATGTCTTTTCAAATTCAGACACTTATTATGATATTTATAATGGATGTTGTGTTATTCATTTGATTGAATTTAATATGTGATAAATGTACTATTAATTTTTAAAAGAAAAGAAGCTAAAATTTGAATATTTTTCCAAATAAATTTCATATATCCTATGTGTATATTTTTTATTCTTTTTGTTTTTGTATAATGAAATTTATAACCTTCATCATTTTTTATTTGTTTTAATATCCACTTTCTTATCTCATATTTAACTATGTATTGAATTGTTAATTATAATATCTACAAGTCTCATACTTTTTATATTCATAACCTTCAAATATTAATTTAAAATTTTAAGATATCTTTTGGTAATCCTTCATTTCACCTATACAAGTTCATCTTTCTTGCTCTATCAAATCCCTACCACATGTTATCATTTTCATTCTATAGTGCAAATGAAAATTCATTTCTCTCATATTGGTGGAAGAAAGGAAATTATTGTCCTAATATTAGGAAACACTTCCTTTACTTCTTAAGGGGTTAAGAAGAATGTGGCCCCTCGCGCCGTCGTGGCCGCTCTCTCGGCCTCGGCTTTGGATTTGGATTTGGCAAATGATGTGATTGACTGATAATATTTTTGGACAAAATTTATTTCATCAATCTCATTAATTAAATTCTTCTCTCTAATTTCTTTTTTCTTATATATTAATTCAGGATGTTAGTTAATTAACATAATTAATTTAATGTAATGGGATTTATTTGAATTTGCGTGTAACGGTATCGTTTTTTCTGAAGGGACATGTTCCTTCGAGAAAATTATTATTTTTCTCAAAAGACACAACGGTCTGAAACGACATGTTTGAACAGAAACGTTCACACCATTGTTGAATAGAAGAGTTCCTTTGCTGCAAGTGGACATAAATAAGAGGTTATTTTCGTTTTTCAAAACACAGAATAATCTTCCTCTCTGCATACATATTTTCTCTCAAAAAAAAATTATCGATTGACCGAGTCTGTGTGTGCTCTTGTTACTGTTCTTGCGTTCGTTGAAGTTATTAAAGTTTGACGTACCACTACTTCTTTGACAGGTTAATCCATTTTATCTTGAAAGAAATTAATCAACAATCTCGGGTACAGTGAGGGGATTAAATTTTTTAAGGAAACACAATTATTTCTATACACTCGGATTTACAGTATTATGTCTATTTCATCTATTTTTTGTTTTTGTAATTTTTTTACTAATCTAAATACAGGATACAATCTTAAGAATTTAATAGTTTCTGTTTTTGAGGTTCCTAGAGATTAAAACCTTTATGGTTTTCTACTCTGTTTAAATTTTAAAAATTCATTCAATTAACAATTAAAAGAACATTAAAACTTTATTGTTAAATCAAAAACAAGTTGTGTAAGGATTTATTCTTTACTGTTAGTATTTGACATACTAAAATCGTCTTCCATTTGTGACATAAAAATGATTAATTCAAGTCAAGTAAATGCTGGAACAACGAGTTCTGGAATAGTGAGTTCAACGCTGCCCTAGCACCGGCTGAGAAACTTGCAAAGTTTTTTGGAGTCGACTTCAAGATGGCAGCAGAAGATGTTCTTTTATCTCACTACGCTGAGTCTGCAGAGGTTCATCAATGAGAATGTTATTGTTATATCAGATGAAATTCCGCATAAAGAACGATTTTTGAATAACTGAATCATGGACACACTCAGATTTTTTTGTAAAAAAATTATATTCTGAGTGGCCTGCAAGATGATCTATACAATGTGTACAGTAATGTCAAAACCTCAAAAAAACTCTGAAATGCTTTAGAAAAGAAGTTAAAAACAGAGGATGTTGGAATGAAGAAGTTCATTGTGGCAAAGTTTCTGTACTATAAGATGATAGACAGTAAGACCCTCATCACCCAAGTTCAAGAACCGCAGGTCATAAGCCATGATCTCCTTGTTGAAGGTATAAATTTGTTTAATACGTATGTTGGAAATATTAAGTTTATTCTTAATACTCACATAACCTTTAGTGTAGGATTGGTTGTGAATTAATGTTTTTCAAGTGGCTGCCATAATTGAGAAGTTACCTCCATTGTGGAAGAACTTCTAAAACTATTTGAAACATAAACGCAAGGAGATGACTATTGAAGCTCATATTAATACTGAGAATCGAAGAGGATAACAAGGTTGCAGAAAAGAGGTCATGTGGTAATTTAGCAATACGTGGAGTAAATATCGTTGAAGAAGATCTCACAAAATTAAAGAGAAAAAAAGAAAGCATTTGGTCCAAAAAGCAATCCTCCTAAGTAGAAATTCAATGAAAGCAACTTCAATTATGGTAAATGTGGTCATAGGGCTAGTCCCAAGAAGGACCAGAAGAAGAAGGATCAAGAAAATTTAGTTGAATCCAAATGAGAATAGACGATCTCTATGCAACGCTTTCAAAATGTAACTTGGTAGGAAATTCAAGAGAATGGTGGATAGATTCTGGTGCCTCATGTCATATTTGTACCAACAAAAAGTTATTTTCATCATATACTCCAGCACCTACAGACGAGAAGTTGTTTATGTCAAACTCCACTATTGCAAAGGTGGAAGAAACCAGCAAGGTCCTATTAAAGATGACATCAGGCAAGATGGTGACTTTGAACAGGGTCTCGTATGTTTCGGAATTGCGAAAGAACTTAGTTTCTATTCCACTTCTGACTAAAAATGGATTCAAATGTGTACTTGTTTCTGATAAAGTAGTATTGAGTAAGAATGAAATGTACATAACAAAAGGTTACCTCAGTGATGACCTTTTCAAACTCAATGTAATTGTAGTTGATATGAAGAAAGATTCTTATTCTTCTTACTTGCTTGAGTCTAAATGTTTATGGCATGAATGTTTGGGACACGTTAATAACAGAACCTTGCGAAAACTTATTAACTTAAATGTTTTGCCTAAATTTGAGTGCAATAAATTAAAACGTCAAATTTGCGTTGAATCTAAGTATGCTAAGCATCCTTATAAATCTGTTGAACGGAATTCAAATTTCACGACCCGGATTCTGGAATTCGGATCGCAACCGGCGTCGTTGACCTCTCAGAGGTCGCAGACAAGTCTCATCTTGCATTCATCACATTCATCTAGTTAAATTTGCGGAAAATTTAGAACTTTTTATATGTATGAAGTATACATAGACTTCATATAATTATTAACTAGATACATCATACACTAAGTTCAACATAAGAGAACAACCATCTAACATAAAGAATCAATTCGAAACTGAAGATGAATATATCATAAATAGTTTGCCAAACACGGCCTTGTTACAAAGCTTCGAAATGAAGGTACGAAAGAAATGCTAGGGACAACATCCACTAGCTATGTCTAAAACTAAGGCTAGACTAAATCTGTAGCATCCTCGAAATCATGAGGACCTACCAAATGGTTTGGAGAAACGCTGAAGTCCAAATCGTTGCAAGTGTCGTCAACCTGTCCTCTGACCTGCACCGATAAAAATAGTAAATAGTAGGGGGTTAGTACACCATTTGTACTAATTATGGGTGTATGCACACATACACATAAAGCTATGCGTGATCAATGAAAGCTCTTCCTAAGCAACATGCCATTTCTGGAAAGTCTAGTCATTAGACTTTCCTAATTCGTTAGTTGTGAATTGTGGTATGAATATGATGTATATTAATACATTCAAAGCACACAACTCATTTTCTATATGATTACAAGACATTAGTATCATCAACATAATTTTAGAACCACTCGGGCGAAGATTTGAATTTTTGATCCTCCAAACCCGAGAGCCCCTTTTTTCCACACTTAGTTTTATTTTCAGTCTTTTTCCTCTTCTTGTTATGTAGTTCAATAATTCCTTTAGTCCTATGTTTTACTTACAAGTGCAATGATTCATTGTAGTCCCATACCCACAATGAATCAAGTAAGTAATTCAAGAAATTTAGGAATGACTTAACTACAATTTGGGGCATGAATATATTTATAAGTCAATACTCATGTGCATAGTTCTTGGGGCATATCATTAAAGCTTATGATCTTATTTACTTTGGGCATGAATTCCTTATAAGCCAATCTTTATTGGCTAAATACATTAGTTAATCATTTTGGATAAGCATATTTGAATTCATTATTGTCTTTGATATTTTCTAATAAAGAAAGTCATTATAATCCAATTTTATTTGGCTTTGTTCATTTTCATGACATGAAGATTCATTATTAGCTATGCCCTTTACTTATTGTAAACTTCATTGTACATGCTTTGACTATCCTTATAGCAAGTCATTCATTACACCATATATTCATTACATTTCATAAGCCATTCTCTATTGATCATTCCATTGATTTCATTAGTTTCATGTTAGGGAAGTTATGGCTTATTTAGTTAACGTTTTCATGTTTTATATATCATACATTTCATATCTACGAGACCTTGGAATTGTGGATGTAGCATTAAGACATCTCAAGTGAGGTCCCAACATATGGGACCTCAACACGAGGGCCTTCTTTAGCAAACACAGAGTCTGCTTCATTCGTTCATTCGTACTTCACATTATTCATTTCATTCATTCGTAGGCTGATGTAAACACAAGCTATACCTAGGATGAAGTTTAAGACTCTCATCGGGATCATGAAGTGCAATGACCAAGAATGACCTAATGTCATTACTTGAATTTGATTTCACCTCCTGATTGTCTTGCACAAACACCTTCGATATCGTTCATTTCTTTATATTTCATACTTTGAGGAACTTCAACTTTAACCGACATAGATCATGTGAGCTCATGAAATCCAGTGTCTTCCTCACACCGAAAAGAGGTGGAGTCACTGACCAAGGTAAAACCAAAACATCCCTAGCTCGCTTAGGTGGAAAACCACTGGCTAGTTCCCTATGTTGACAGCATAGTTCAAAGACTATGAGATTTAGGGATACCCATACCCACCTTGGTGGACAGTCTCATCTCATGAGAATTACGTGAACCTCCGCCCTTCCCGAAAAAAGGCATCACCACTCATAACTAGCCTATCGGTTCTCAGTTTAAAGTTCCTATTTACATTCAACTCATACATCATCGAAGCTGGCTTCTAGCATGAGGGCACCATTGCTCATTAGATGATTTCTCATCTCATCATTAGTATTAAGTGTGAATTATCCTTACACTTACTGTAATGACCCGGTACGTTATTTTTGAGAATTTTGAACTATTTTTTTAACTTGAGTTAATTATTTGATGGATAATTGTAGATAATTGACTAAAGCAATAGTTAATGGACTAAAGTGATAATTTATTTAAGATTCTATACTATTTGACCCTTATATACTAAGAAGTAGTAGGGTTTATTATTTATATATAAAAATAAATAAAGATAATAAGAAAGGGAGAAAATTACCTCGGCTAGGTGGCGTCGGAGGCGAGGGCACCGACTGCAGGTAAGACATGTTAGCAATTTTTCATCACCGAATGCAAATCTTGAATTCTGTAATATAAAGTTTTGGTTAGACATTAATGGAACAATATTTAATATAATATACTTGAATTTGCATTGGAATATAAATTGTTCTTTGGATTTTGTGGTATAACAATTGTTGCCCAATCATTGGCTAATCATGTTGCCAGTGATTAGTGCAGGGACAATCAATTTTGCACCAAAGAGTGAAGAAGATTATTAGCTTACTGTTTATGTTTCTTTTATCTTTTTTTTATATGCCTTAAAGATCATCAAATTATTATATTGGGTAGATTGACAATTTAATTAATAAAGAATATGTAATGATTGCTATACTGTGTGGTTAGCATTTAGGAAATAGAATTGAATATACAATGAAGACGTATGGATCCTTAGGTTCGGAGGTGGAGTGGTATCCGTGGGTGATTGGTAACTTGACTTAATTTTATTATTATTATCATATTATGAGTTAAGTTTTGACATATTGAGATAAGTAATTACGTATTATATCTATTGTGTCATATAAATACCATTTGAATTATGGAACTGGACAAGAATTGGAACTTAACTCTAAGCTTGAAACTTAGAAACTTGATTATAGATTTGGGTGATCTTTTGGGTCTGGGCTAAACCAATAATATTATGGGTGTTGTAAGATTTGAAATCTTATAGTGAATATGTACTTGAATAG
Organism: Solanum lycopersicoides; assembly: GCA_022817965.1. Taxonomy (NCBI): domain Eukaryota; kingdom Viridiplantae; phylum Streptophyta; class Magnoliopsida; order Solanales; family Solanaceae; genus Solanum; species Solanum lycopersicoides. The sequence goes on from JAJJBR010002525.1 coordinate 47,576, forward strand.
ATTGCATCGATTTGGAAGCTCAACGAAAAGAGAAGGCTCAAGTTCTAGAGTCATTATTCAACTATTTGAGGCAAGTAGATTTTTAAACTCTTGTTAAGTGTATGAAATGCGTGTATTTGCTTGTGGTATATGTGTGGGAGTAATGAGACTTGGTGATGGGTTGACTTGCCCACATTGATTAATTTTAATGATGGAAACAAAAGGGTAATAAAAGGCTATGTGAATAATTGCTTGTGTGTGATGTGTTGATAATGGAGAATGGTTTGAAATGCTTGTTGAATCATTGTTGATGTTGTTGTGAATTGTGCAATGTTATGAAAGTGGTCATATCCTCTTTATGTGTGTAAACATGTCATTGGCATTATTTTAAGACATGGTTGTAACACGTGTTATGTGCATTGACAAAGAATGAGAACTTAAAGAGGATGTACCGTTTGGAGGGACGTATCGCGCGCCGCGATGGATACTATATTTTGAGGGACGTATCGCGCGCCGCGATGGTTACTATTATCGAGGGTCGTGTCGTGCGCCGCGACAAATGCATGGACAGGTATGTCCCCCATGGGTCCCTGACTGAGAGACAGCGGGTGTGTATCACTAGGTCAGACATACATCATTATACTTGACATTGCATTGCATATATTTATCATTAGTGAACTTGATATTATGTTTTGCTGATCTTGTGATGGTTTTTATGCGGAACTTGTGATTGTTGAGTAGTTAGCTTGTTGTTGAGAATATGTAATTTGTTGAAGTGTTGTTGTTGAGGATATGTAATTTGTTGAAATTTTGTTGTTGAGGAAATGTAATTTGTTAAAGTATTGTTGTTGAGGAAATGTAATTTGTTAAAGTGTTGTTGTTGAGAAGATGTAATTTGTTAAAGTGTTGTTGTGGAGGATATGTAATTTGTCTAAGTGTTGTTGTTGAGTTGCGTGCTATGTAAACTATGATATGTTAGGTTGGGCTGATTTTTATGCAGGTTGTAGTTTTGGAGGTTCGGTTGGGGGTGGTAGGAGTACCCGTATTCCATTCCCTTAGCTTGTGTTTAGAGGTTTACTTGCTGAGTACCGTGTGGTTTGGTACTCACCCCTTGCTTCTACAATTTTTTTGTAAGTTACAAGCCCGGACCTTTATGATATATTCTCTTCTTTTTCGAGGCTTCCCGGAGATTTGTGAGGTAGTTGTTGGTCATCTCAGCATACCTTCTTACTCCTATTTATGATTTTGTTCTACTCTAGAAACAATATCATATGAGACTTGGGCTTTTCTTTTTGATTTAATTGTAATACTTTAGAGGCTTGTACACGTGACAACCAGGTTTTGGGGTATAATGTAAGTTCATAGTAATTTTTCCGCATTTTATTGTAATAGTTGAGTTTTAGGCTGACTTGTCTTGGTGGGATAAGACGAGTGCCATCACATTTATTTTTGGGTCGTGACAAAATGGTATCAGAGCCCCAGGTTCATAGGTCTCACGTGTGTACAAGTCGAGTCTAAATAGAGTCTCGAGGATCGGTACAGAGACATCTGTACTTATCTTCGAGAGGCTATAGTTACTTTTAGGAAATATCTTCACTTCTTGGATCTCTATCGTGCGTACTTGGGCATTTTGATTCTTATACTTTCACTCCATTCACTCTCATTTATGTGATAACTCATGCATAGTTCCTTTTGTGAATAGTTGACGTGTCGTGTATTGGTTTGATGTTAGATCTGGTATTAAGGTGGAAATGATATACTTATGAAACGAATGTGTGATCATATTTGAAAGGGTTGAGTAAGGTTAATTATCATAGTAAAAAATAATAATAATAAATACATTACTTATATGGTATAAGCAATATATGGAGTGGTTCGACAATTAGAAGTTAAATGTGTAAAGAATTGGCTAGATAATAAATAGTGTAACCTTGAAAAATACAGTTGATATAGTTGTCATACCATTAATGGATTGCTTAGCAAATGATGTTGAACCAATTCAAGTCCGAATTCCTTCTGTGATACCAAAGAAGGTCATGATACGACTATTACAATGGTACTGATAAGTACTTGGTTGGAATTATGAAGTGTCTTACTTTTGTTATCGCCCTGTCCTACGAAAGAATACATATATCTTGGGCTAGATATGGAGCGAATTTGATAATATTTTAAAGTTATTCGATAGGTAAAAATGTGTAGGCTATTTGGATACAATCTTCTCGATAGATATGATGTGTTCTACTGGTGGATGTAACAGACTTTCACAATGTGGTTCTAATGGTTTATATAAATAGATGTTGATTGTTAAGCATGAGACTAACTACTTAAGGAGTTATCAATTGTATCACATGATCATATAATAAAGTTCAAAATTGCATTCATATTTGAGACACCAACTAGGTTGTTACTATAGAAGAATGAGTTAAGCATTACTTATGAGGGAATCTTATAAGTGGTGGATCTTTAGTATGATATTAATGTGTGTGTAGGCTATGAACTGTATCATTAGAATTCTAAATGAGCAGTGGTGATTTTATCATAAGCTCCAATTGAGTGGAGTAATATTGGAATGACAAACTTATATGTAAAGAAAGTACCAACGAGTATACTTGGGTAAAGAAAATTGAAAATTTTAGTAAGAAAATGCGTATAAAGTTAAGTTAGTCTGTTGAATTTTGATTTGGTATAACTGGACTTAAGGTGTCATATTTGTGAAAAGATGTACTTTGTGGTGATGACGAGCTAGATGAGCATGATAGTAATAAGAGTTCGTGATAGATTGTGATTGAGATGAAATTATGTAATAAGGATTGTTGGTTAAACAAATTTTGTATGGTAATAAGGACTTGAGAGTTTCTAAAGTTATGATTTTCAAATATTTTGGTTGAGCTTTTATGACTGTTGTTTTATAAATAATGTCTAGTGAAAAAGTTTGCACTAAATTGTCCCAATAGTTAAATAATATCTCCCATTAATAATCACATGCATGTGGCGTCAGTGGGACAATTTTCTTAATGGTGGAAGGAAAAAGAGTGAACATTTAATTGTATGCTATTAGAATGGGGTCTTAAATGGACAAAATGTGAGTGGCAAGTTATTATATATTGATGCCAATTGATGAACACTATTATTGGCTTATGAAGTATTTTTATTAGTATTACCGCAATATTGGTTGTGAAAGAAAGTAATAAAATTGAATAGGAAAAGTAGAAACAAAGTCAGTTGTGTATGTATTGAAAGAGTAAGAAATAATTGATTGCATCGGATATTGAGCATTTGAAAGGACTTGTGCATGATTTAAGTCGTAAAGTTGATTACTTTTGATTGTAAAGAATCTATGAGAGGGTTTCACATAAGGTTTTGGTTTAGAGTACAAGGTTAAATTTCATGAATTATTGGTCAATTATTAAGATTGTTAAGTGAGTCAACGAAAGAGATAAGATTTTGGTGTATTAAAGATACAAAAATGTTTAAAAAAAAATTCATTATGGAAATAATTTAAGAGATGTGAAAGAATAAGTTCTCTTATATAGGTTTCTTGGTTCGAAGTGAAGGTTGTATGAATTTTCATATATATGTGAATTGGTCTAATATAGACTTATTAAAGTTCTATCAACGACTTTTATAAAGATAGAGTTTTAGTTTGGGTGACAAGTAATGATGTGTGAAAGATTTTATGTGAATATGCCGAGCTACATTATTCAAAATATAATAGGTAACTTATGAATGTTCAACAGTGTGGACCTACATCTCTACATGGTTAATGAGAATTTTGAGGAAATTGAAACTACTTTGTTGATGGGACTATACAGACTGTTATGAGTTGTTACATTGACATTTGATGGTAAATAGAGGTTATGTACTCATAGTATATAGAATTAAGGAGGTGATCAAGAGTTTCTCTAAATTATTATATAAGGTATATGATGGTTCAAATGGTAGTTGAAACTTTATTGGTAAAAGATTTTTTACAGTTGATATTTGACGTGATTCAATAGTTTGAGCGATAGGAAGTACACTCGAATTTGCGTGAGACCTGCATCTGTAATGAAATGACTACATAAAGAGAGAAGGAGTCATAGTTCAAAATTTTTTTGGTGACAACAATGTGTTTTCTAAGAAGACTTTGATATTAATAGCGGGTTGAGAGTGAAGATATGATCAATGTGGTTAGATTGTTTTGTTAGTATTAAGAATGGTCTCTTTTAGTTACAGTACTATGATAGTATGTAGAGTTTGATAAATTGAGTATGTATACAAAAAAATTGTAATGGAGATCAAACTGGTTGATTTTGGGTGGCTAATAAAAAAAATTAGCGATGGAGTCAGGTGAGTGGAATTTTATTTATATGGGACCAATGGAAGGAGTTTCTTGTGTTATTCGACCTTGGTTCTATATATTCTTATGTGACCAATTTCTTCATATTGGACAGTATTTGGAATATGATTCACTACTTATATTACGTGTGTTTTCACATTTATAGGTGAATTCCTAGTGGTGGATCGGATGTACCGATCCTCTTATGTCTTCATGATAGGTTAGGTTCCTTGGGCCTTGGTCATTTCAGTTATGATGGATTGGTGTCATTAGGAATAGTTAAAGTATACCAATAGTTCTGCACACAACCTTGCTTATGAGGACTTATATAAGAGCTACTATGAAAGGTTACAATTGTCGAAGAGTGTTGTTAGAGGTTCTGCATTTTGAAGTGTATCACTTGTTGGACGTTTACTTAATCATTTCCTTCTCTAGATTAGATAAGTTTTATTCCCCTTTGATGATTACGTGATTTCTAAAGATCAAATTTCTATAACTTAAGCTCGTGAAAAGATTGTGTTGTGAAAAGAGGAAATCGTGATAAGATATGTGAGGACATGTGCATTTAGAGTGTGTGGTGGTTGATTCAGGCTCACTTCTGATTGTAATCCGTATTAATTCAAAGGCTTATCTTGTTTATGCGAGAAAAGATTCGTCATGATGGTTGTGTTAAGGTCCAATGAGTTTCAGCTTATATTGAGGTTATGGGTTAGTATGTGGCTTGATAATCACACTTTGATGTATAGATCTTCCAAAGTTTGGTTGGAAAGTTCAGTTCTTAGTAGTTGATCTTGATAGCATGGTGTTAAGGAGGAGCTCACTTGGAAAGATGAACACCGACTAGTGGGTCATAAATTAGACTTCTGGTAACGTGTGGTTATTATACTTTCTTCTTCCTTATGTTCGAGGACGAACATGGTTTTTAGTGGTGGATATTGTAATGACCCGGTAAGTTATTTTTGAGAATTTTGAACTATTTTTTTAACTTGAGTTAATTATTTGATGGATAATTGTAGATAATTGACTAAAGCAATAGTTAATGGACTAAAGTGATAATTTATTTAAGATTCTATACTATTTGACCCTTATATACTAAGAAGTAGTAGGGTTTATTATTTATATATAAAAATAAATAAAGATAATAAGAAAGGGAGAAAATTACCTCGGCTAGGTGGCGTCGGAGGCGAGGGCACCGACTGCAGGTAAGACATGTTAGCAATTTTTCATCACCGAATGCAAATCTTGAATTCTGTAATATAAAGTTTTGGTTAGACATTAATGGAACAATATTTAATATAATATACTTGAATTTGCATTGGAATATAAATTGTTCTTTGGATTTTGTGGTATAACAATTGTTGCCCAATCATTGGCTAATCATGTTGCCAGTGATTAGTGCAGGGACAATCAATTTTGCACCAAAGAGTGAAGAAGATTATTAGCTTACTGTTTATGTTTCTTTTATCTTTTTTTATATGCCTTAAAGATCATCAAATTATTATATTGGGTAGATTGACAATTTAATTAATAAAGAATATGTAATGATTGCTATACTGTGTGGTTAGCATTTAGGAAATAGAATTGAATATACAATGAAGACGTATGGATCCTTAGGTTCGGAGGTGTAGTGGTATCCGTGGGTGATTGGTAACTTGACTTAATTTTATTATTATTATCATATTATGAGTTAAGTTTTGACATATTGAGATAAGTAATTACGTATTATATCTATTGTGTCATATAAATACCATTTGAATTATGGAACTGGACAAGAATTGGAACTTAACTCTAAGCTTGAAACTTAGAAACTTGATTATAGATTTGGGTGATCTTTTGGGTCTGGGCTAAAACAATAATATTATGGGTGTTGTAAGATTTGAAATCTTATAGTGAATATGTACTTGAATAGATTGCATCGATTTGGAAGCTCAACGAAAAGAGAAGGCTCAAGTTCTAGAGTCATTATTCAACTATTTGAGGCAAGTAGATTTTTAAACTCTTGTTAAGTGTATGAAATGCGTGTATTTGCTTGTGGTATATGTGTGGGAGTAATGAGACTTGGTGATGGGTTGACTTGCCCACATTGATTAATTTTAATGATGGAAACAAAAGGGTAATAAAAGGCTATGTGAATAATTGCTTGTGTGTGATGTGTTGATAATGGAGAATGGTTTGAAATGCTTGTTGAATCATTGTTGATGTTGTTGTGAATTGTGCAATGTTATGAAAGTGGTCATATCCTCTTTATGTGTGTAAACATGTCATTGGCATTATTTTAAGACATGGTTGTAACACGTGTTATGTGCATTGACAAAGAATGAGAACTTAAAGAGGATGTACCGTTTGGAGGGACGTATCGCGCGCCGCGATGGATACTATATTTTGAGGGACGTATCGCGCGCCGCGATGGTTACTATTATCGAGGGTCGTGTCGTGCGCCGCGACAAATGCATGGACAGGTATGTCCCCCATGGGTCCCTGACTGAGAGACAGCGGGTGTGTATCACTAGGTTAGACATACATCATTATACTTGACATTGCATTCCATTACATTGCACATGTTTATCATTAGTGAACTTGATATTGTGTTTTGCTGATCTTGTGATGGTTTTTATGCGGAACTTGTGATTGTTAAGTAGTTAGCTTGTTGTTGAGAATATGTAATTTGTTGAAGTTTTGTTGTTGAGGATATATAATTTGTTGAAGTTTTGTTGTTGAGGAAATGTAATTTGTTAAAGTGTTGTTGTTGAGGAAATGTAATTTGTTAAAGTGTTGTTGTTGAGGAGATGTAATTTGTTAAAGTGTTGTTGTGGAGGATATGTAATTTGTCTAAGTGTTGTTGTTGAGTTGCGTGCTATGTAAACTATGATCTGTTAGGTTGGGCTAATTTTTATGCAGGCTGTAGTTTTGGAGGTTCGGTTGGGGGTGGTAGGATTACCCGTATTCCATTCTCTTAGCTTGTGTTTAGAGGTTTACTTGCTGAGTACCGTGTGGTTTGGTACTCACCCCTTGCTTCTACAATTTTTTGTAGGTTACTAGCCCGGACCTTTATGATATATTCTCTTCTTTTCCGAGGCTCTCCGGAGATTTGTGAGGTAGTTGTTGATCATCTCAGCATACCTTCTTACTCCTGTTTATGATTTTGTTCTACTCTAGAAACAATATCATATGAGACTTGAGTTTTTCTTTTTGATTCAATTGTAATACTTTAGAGGCTTGTACACGTGACAAACAGGTTTTGGGGTATAATGTAAGTTCATAGTAATGTTTCTGCATTTTATTGTAATAGTTGAGTTTTAGGCTGACTTGTCTTGGTGGGATAAGACGAGTGCCATCACGTTTATTTTTGGGTCCTGACACTTACATATAGAGTATGATTGAGACTTGTCTCTTAATATTCAACACTCTCTTAGGTGAGTACTTTTAGTGACCTTTACTTAGGCTTGGTTGAGACTTGTCTCACCATTCATCTTAGCCTCTTATCATGTTGTAACCATTTTCATTAGCATCATAGATTAACATAATTACTCACCTCATTACGTGAATGTTCATTTCTTCTTTATCTTTTAGTTTTGACTCAAGTGTTATGGAGGCTTGCTTCTAGATTGAGATTTACTTACTCTATTGATGACTTGTCATCCTTACTTTACATTGATGAAATGTGAATTGTCCTTACATATCATCCTTACTTTACATTGATGAATGTGAATTGTCCTTACATATCATCCCTAAGTGTTAATGAGACTAGTCTCACACATTCTAACACCTTCATTCGTAAGTATTCTTTTAACAAATTAGATTTGGTGTAAGTAAGACTTGTCTCACTTCCTTTAACACCCCATTCTGGTCACTTACTTAATTTAGACCCCTTTAATTATGTTAGAACTCACGTTACTTACTTACTTTAGTGTAGTAGCTTCATATCACCGTTTATGGACGATGAGAACTTCATTCAATTAGTTTCATGTGTTCATAGTTCATTCTTGTGGAGCATGTTGGGAGTTGTCCCAATGAATGTCATTCCCTTGGTTATGGATTCATTGATATTACTTTAGAAGTGCTTAATATATATTTGATACTCGTACTTTACAAGAATTGGCATATGATTAGTATTGGTTCAAGATTTGGGATGTTAGACTAGCAAATTCATTCTTTTTTGCATAAGCCAATTTTTACGTATGTTCATATTTCAATTGCCATATGTATGAGCCCTTAGCCAATTTTTTAATCATTTACATACGTTCCTAGTCATTAGCATATATGCATTTTGACCAAATAGAGTTAGCCAACTTTATTGGAACCAGATAGCTAATTTATTCAAGATATGATTTCATAGATGTCTTTGAGCCAATTCTTAGTTTATGGATTTTAGTGTAACGTTTTAAGAACATATTGAACAGCATCATATTAACATTTTATGGCTTTAGCATCTTCATAACATCACAACAACAGCAAGTCAACATTCAGCCGAAGACACATAATTCACTTAACACATCACGGACTTAACTTAGCATATTATCGATCCTTAAATATTCATGATAAGATTAACTTTACGCAATTACAAGTTCATAAGTTTATTCGATACTCATCATTCAAGAACAATACATGTTAATATCAGCCAGCACCACATACCAACAACATGATCTCTAACCTATTCAACATTGAAATCGAAAAGGATACAAGGGAAGGGAAGTTCGACGAGAACGACGGGAACAACCCTAGTTTTCAAGATCTTGTGAATCGTTCGAAGAAAAATACTCTTGGAGATAGAATTCCAGGAGAGAAATTCATACCTTATATAGAACTTAATCTACGAAGACCACCTTGAACAAAACCTTGAAATCGCCCTAGAGAAATTGATAAATTTTATGTTTTTCTTTCGTTCGTTGCTTGCTATTTTTGCGTCGCCTTTTCTATGAGTTTGAACGTGATTTTTAGGTTTATGAAATGATCTTTAATTATACAACTTAGGTTTAATAAGTTAATTTAATAAACTAATTAACCAATTATCAAAATGCCCCTCCTAAGTTGACTAAACATAGGAGAACATAACACCTAGTCAAATCTGGAAATTGGTATTGACTATGGTTTTGGTAAACATTTTGACTTTATATTAATTAATTAAATCCTTAATTTAATTTATTTAGGGACCTAGGGTAAGTACTAAAGTACCTCTAAGTCATTGGAACCATAATCAACCCTTTAGGACCATCCTAGGTTAAGTACTAGGATGTTTCTTGAATTGTACTAGGTTAGCATAAGAATTTCGGTTTGACCCCTTTAATTTAATTAATTAAATATCTAATTTAATTAATTAAGTGACCTAGGGTAATTACTAAGGTACCCTTAAGTCGTTATAACCATAACCAATCCTTTGATCCATCCTAGGTTAGGTACTAGGTTGTCTTTTTCTTGTTTTAACCGAAATCTGGAAATTATTTTGTGATTTCGGTTTTTCCCCTTTAAATTAATTAATTAAGTTGATAAATTAATTAATTAAGTAGCCTAGCATAATTACTAAAGTACCCTTAAGTCTTTAGGATCTTAACTAACTCTTTGGACCATCCTAGGTTAGGTACTAGGTTGTCCCTTTCTTGTCTTAACCGGAATCTGAAAATTTCCTTTTTAGTTTTGGTTTTAGACCTTTTAAATTAATTAATTAATTTGATAAATTAATTAATTAGGTAACCTATGGGAATTACTAAAGTACTCCTAAGTTGTTAGGACCATAACTAACCTTTTGGACCATCTTAGGTTAGGTACTAGGTTGTCTCTTTAACTAGTACTAGGTTAGTGTCAACCCGGTTTTGGTCCGAGGTTGTCGGGTGCACTAATGGGTCCATTTCGGTTGGTCCTAGGTTAGTTATCTATTTAGGGCAGTAGGTTAGAGTCTATAATTGGTTAGGAAGTTAGGCCCCACATGTAATGGTCCCTTGTGCACGTTTTTCTCCTTAACTACCCTAACCAAATTCGGTTAGGGTGGTCCCTCTTGGCCGTGTCTCCCCATGTGCTTCCACATGTGCTTGCACATGGGTTGCTTGTACTTTCCTAACTAACTATTATTTATTGTTCCTTTGGGAATGTTTACTTATTGTCCCAAGGATCCTCACTATGTCCTTGGGCACTGCTTAATCTACATGATCATTTTAAATGGTCATGTGTTATGGTACTAGGCTTGACACTTGGATGCCTAGTAGTTCATATGATTTGTTGAGATGACTTTTTAATTAGCTTAGGGTCTTCATTGCAGGTACAATTCTTAAACAAGCTCATTAATGATAGAAAATTGGCTAACACCCCTTTAAGCCAATATTTCTAATATGCCCATATTTTGCTTATTGGGTATTATATAGAAATTGGATAATACCCCTTAGCCAATTTTCTATACTATGCCCAATATTTCTCAATATTGGGCATTGGGATGCCTACGTATCCCCAATACGCATTCTTAAAGACCTATTGGACTCTTCATTAGACATGTAATTTTCCGAAATGTTACATCAAATCCCTTAGAACTGATTCACACTGATATTTGTGATATGAAGTCAACACCATCACGTGGTGGAAAAAAATATTTCATAACTTTTACTGACGACTGCACTTAATATTGTTATGTTTATTTGCTAAATGATAAGGATGAAATAATTGATGCATTTAGGCCATATAAAACTGAAGTTGAAAATCAGTTGGATAAAAAGATCAAAATGGTCAGAAGTTATAGAGTCGGAGAATATGAATCTCCATTTGTAGAAATATGTTTGGAAAGTGAAATAATCCATCAAACTACTACTCCTTACACTCCTCAATCTAATGGGATTGAAGGAAGGAAAAACCGAACTTTAAAAGACATGATGAATGTCTTACTTATAAGTTCAGGTTGACCACAAAACTTGTGGAGAAAATCTATTCTTATAGCAAATCGAATACTCAATAGAGTACCTCACACAAAGACACACGTTATTCGATATAATAAATGAAAAGGTAGAAAACCCAACTTGAAATATTTTAAAGTGTGAGGTGTCTAGGAAAAGTCCAGGTTCTTATACCTAAGAGGGTGAAAATAAGGCCTAAGATTGTAGATTGTGTATTCATTGGGTATTCCACAAATATTAAGGCATGTCGAATTTTGGTTCATAAGTCCAAACATCTAGATATTCATGATAATACGGTAATGGAATCAGATAATGCTGAATTTTTTTAACATATCTATCCATATAAAACTAGACTTGAGTCATCTATAGTGGGGGTTCTAAACAACCCCGAGAAGAACCAAAAGAGAATGAAACCAATTAATAGAGTCCAAGGCGCAGTAAACATCAAAGGATAGCTACTTCATTTGGATATGATTTTGAACATTTCTTCTTGAAAGTGAGCCTCAAACATTCAAGGAAACAATGTTGTTTAGCGACTCAACCTCTTGGAAAGAGGTTTTCAATTGTGATATTGAATCAATCCTAAGAAATCATACATGGGAGTTGGTTGATCTTCCTCCAAGGAACAAACCCTTGGGTTCAAAAAGGATCTTTAAAAGGAAAATGAAAGATGATGGAACTATTGACAAATATAAAGAAAGTCTTGTTGTCAAAGGCTTTAGACCAAAAACAATGTTTTGATTATTTTGACACATACTCGCCAGTGACTAGGATTACATCAATTTGAATGTTAATTGCCCTATGTGTAGTATACGGTCTTGAAATCCATAAAATAGATGTGAAAACCACTTTCTTAAATGGAGAGCTGGAGGAAGAAATTTACATGGAACAGCTTGAGGGCTTCCTAGTTCCTGGTAAAGAAAAGAAAGTATGCAAATTTGTTAAGTCACTTCATGGACTAAAACAAGCACCGAAATAATGACATGCAAAGTTTGATCAAACCACGTTGTTAAATGGATTTAAGATAAATGAATGTCATAAATGTATTTACATTAACGATACTCTGAATCAAGAAGTCATTGTATGCCTATATTTTGATGACATGTTGATAATGAGAAAGGATGTTGTCAATGTAAAAGCTATTAAGCGTATGCTAGGAGTTGCTGATGTGATATTGGAAATTAAGATTCTCAAAACTCCTAAGATCTAGCATTATCTCAATCTCATCAGCAAAGACCCCAATTGATGTGAACCTTAATCTTGCTAAGAATAAAGGTGAAAGTCAGTCTCAATTGGACTATGCCAGAGTGTTGGGAAGTTTGATGCATGTCATGAATTGTACACGACCAAGCATAGCTTGCGCTATTAGTAAACTGAGTCAATACACAAGTAATTCCAATCAAAATCATTGGTTGGCAATGAAGAGTGTTTTGGGGTACTTAGATGACACTCAAAACTATGTTTTGCATTACAACAAATATCCAACAGTTCTTGAAGGATATAGTGATGCAAACTGGATTACTGGTCAACTGAAACAAAATCCACAAGTTGATACATTTTCACTATTGGTGGATGAGTAATATCTTGGAAATCATCCAAACAAACATGTATAAATCGCTCAACAATGAATTGTGAATTCATCGCCTTAGACAAGGCAGATGAAGAAGATGAATGTCTCTGAAATTTCTTAGAAGATATTCCATTTTGGCCAAACCAATGTGCCCTATATGCATACATTGTGATATTCAAGCTGCAATAGAAAAGGCTGGAAGCGTTATGTATAAGGGACTATGTTAGACAACTACTCTCTAGTGGAATTGTCACAATTGACTATGTAAAGTCAAATGATGATGTGTCGAATCCACTAACAAAAGGCCTAATTAGAGAGGGAGTTGAGAGATCATCGACGGGAATGGGACTATTCAATATTTTTTTGCCTATTCATTACTTCCTCAATTCAATAATTAAAGCAAGAGAGTAAATGTGGTAACTGATTTGCCTATTCATTACTTCCATCAACTAGCATTGCTTAACAGGGAATCTTAAATTATAATTTGTTTACTGGAACTTGTGGATTCTAAGACTACCAGTATTAACTAAACTTAAGTATAAGCAAGTTATTAGAATAAAAGCAAAAGAGTGGACTAACCCCGTAGAACTTATAAAAATAAGGGTCCGTGAGTGGCTATTACTAGAATCAGCATCAATAATGTGTTTGTATGACCTCTTGAGTTGCTTTGAGTAGATAGATCCCCTTCATCAATTGGATTACTACAATCTGTTAGGATGCTTTGAGTATACAGACCCTGAAATATGGGATTGCTTTGATTTGGTGTAGCTAGAGGTGTCTCGGAGATAGTTGGGGTGGTACTTTGAGATGATATTTTTCACAACCCGAAACCAAACCCTAGAAGTTAGGGCCAATCTCGGATTGCGATCGGCATACTTGACCTCTCGAAGGTCTTCTACAAGCCCTTACATATCATCCATCGCATATACATAATGAAAAGTAGTGTCACAAAACATTTCATAGTCTTTATAATCTCTTTCATATAAAATCATAGGAAATACTAAGTCTCAATCTCATCAAACTCAAGACACGAGAATACTTTTGGGACATGACCCATAACATACTAATATAAAAATACTTTGTCTATTACAATACTTCAATAAGAAACATAAAAGACATCCATATATACCCTCGAGTCAATTGATGACATACTTTAACTTCACTTGAATGATGCTACGATCCAAGTCTTGCTTCCCAAATGCTCTTCACCTACCAACAACTATAGAGATAGATAAAAGCATGGATTAGTACAACCACATGTACTAAGTGTATGACATTATGCATGAAAATCATGAAAACAGACATTTATTTAAAATATGCATATTTTTTATTTAAATATCATAATATAATCATAAGAATAACATTTAACACCTTAGAAACACATAAGATAACATTTAAGTAATTTAACACATTTTTAAGGCAACATTACAGTAAGCAACATTACAGTAAGCTATATTTACTGTAAGTGTCTCTTCTTCTCTTTTAACACTTCTTAGCATGTAGTCTTTTCACTAAAACCTATCCTAAGACTCACTTAAGCAACACAAAGAGAGACCGCCCATACAACCTC
>JAJJBR010002526.1:0-18912 GCA_022817965.1 Solanum lycopersicoides
TGTCTATCTTCTATAATGGAGCAAAGTGATAGGCAATTTACATGACATTCTTCAACCTATCTTAATCAGATTGGAGGGCCTTTTTTGTCAAATGCAACAGTATGTTAGGGTCAGCTACATTGTATTCCTCCTTTGTATACCCTTCTACCTAATCACACATTTTCTTCAGTTATCACAAGAGTTGAAAGATCACCATAGCTAGTTTAACATGTCCTAACAAACGAAAAGGCATGTAAAGATTATAGTAGTGAAGCATATGAAGCGCAGCTTCCGCTGCGCTCTGCAGCTTGTGGAGGAACCCAAAATAATGAAGAGAAATGAAGACTATCAATCCACCTTTCGCTTGAAGAAGCATTTAACTGTTTGACAATCAAAGAACTTTACTGATTCAGAAAATGCTACAATCAAGGATCAAAATATCATAATTCAACATATTTGAATCCCAATCCGAGGATGGTCCAGCTAGTAAGGTTAATGAGGTTCATAAATTATACAGTTTATACATAGTTAAAATTGTTTCATTTTACATATTGAACCCCTCAACTATATCATATGTTTACTTTCATATTTTCAACTACATTAATGAAAATTCTGGCTCCGCCACAGGGTCCAGATATCAAGAAAAATCACCTTAGAGCTTCAAGCTAGTCCCTTTAATATTATAACCAGCTTATGGCAGTTGTAGATTTCACTATTTAACAGTGAAGAAGACAATAATAAAATACCACTTTATCCTGCAAAAACCAAAAAAATAATAAGAAAAATCATCATACTGTTAAACAAATGCATAACAAAATTAATACCTTTCCAAAGCTAAAAAGGACCTTTTTTTCTCCTAAAAAATGAAGAAATTTTTTCCCATTTTTTCCCCATTAACAGAAAAAAAAGTGTTTTGCAGTTCATTTCACTTGTACAAATCATCAACAAAACAATAAAAATCCTCAAAACTGTTACACAAATGCACAAGGAAATTAGTACCTTTAGAAAACTAAAAAAAAAAAAAACAGTAATTCATCAAAATAAACCATTTTTCTCATTAACAAAAAACAAACAAACAGTTCAACCCAAACAAATGTGTATTTTTTTTTGTTCGAAAGAGAAAAAAAAATACATAAATAAATAAATAATATATATATATATATACTCCATAGAAACAATCCAGAAAACAATTTATTCTACAACCAATCCTCTAATAATAACACAATAGTACCAAACTATTTGTCAATTTTTTTTTTTAAAAAAAAAAAAACTTAAAATCAACCTTAAAAACAAATACAGCTTAACATCTAAGATGAAGAACCCAGAAAAATTTGATAAAATTAATTAGAACAAAGTTTATTTTAAATGAAAAAACAAAAATGAAAAAAAAGGGGTAAAATTACCGGAGATGTGAATTCAGTAAACTGTTGAGGGTAAATCTGGAAAAAATTGAAGGATTTAAGTGAAGATATTTTATGGATTTGGAGAGGAAAAAAATACAAGGATGAGAAGAAGAGTTTTATGAAGAGAAAAAGATATGGAGCAGAAAGAAGATCTTTAACTCTGTTTTCTCAATGCATACGTGGCGATGATATTTTCCTCAGATCTTAAGAGGGCCATGTGGCAAGCAAGTGGACTAATTGCTTCATCATCACATCATACATATCTCCATTTAATATAATCGCGTCAGATATAAGATATAATAATATTAAAAATAAAATATATAAGATTATTTTATTTTGTATTTAAGTCGAAGAGATATTAATTATTGTGAGATTGGAATAATACATAATTAAATAACTTATTTCAAAATAAGATATTTTCTAACTGACTCCTTACTTTATTTAATTCAAATTTCTTGATGAGAAATTTTGAGATGTGACGTTGGAGATGTAAATAAAGTCTCTAGTTAGCTGAAAAAGAAAAGTAGAATGGTAGAAATAAGCCAAATTGCCAAGCATTTAAATGTAAACTTAAATGTTAAAAGAAAAATTATGTTTAAAAATAATTAAACTTATGACTTTTAGCTTATAAGATATTTTTTTAAAAAATCAGTCTTAACACACTTATAATTGTAGTGTTTGTAACATTAATTTTGTAGTTGTTTGACAACTTGTAAATGTTTGTGCATATTGAGTGAGACAAAATTAAGAATTTTTGCGATAAGATGAGAATAGCTTTAGTGGTGGATAAAATGAGGGAAGTGGGATTAAGATGAATTGGACGTATGAAGAAAAAATACGTATGAAGATGCTTAGTAAAAAGGTATGAGAGGTTGAATATGGTGATATGCGAAAGTGTATACATAGACTTAAGAATTATTGGATATAGGTTATTAGATATGACATGATATTAGATAGGAGAGTTTGGAGATCACATAGTAAAGTAGGAGATTAGTAGGTAATTGAGTTTTGACTCACTTTTCAATGGGATTAGACTTAGTGGGAGTCTAGGAGCACCGTGTTATCGTAATATTAGCCTTATATGCCTAATTTCTTGCTTTTGATATCTGAGATTATTGTTGTCTATTGTGCTTCAGCTAGCGCATTATTTCATTATTGTTATTGTTCTCTTTTTTTATTTTTTTTAATCATGAATGGTTTGTACGATTTTTCTTATTAGTTGACATGTTTCGTTCATTATCGTATTTTTTTTCATAAATACTTTTGTTTTGTTGCACTTGAGTTGAGGGTCTTCTAAAAATACATTTTCTATCTTCACGAGGTAAAAGTTAGATTTGTATATACTCTACCCTCTTAAACCTCACTTGTGAAATTATATTAGATATATTATTATTGATGATTAATAATTTATAAAAATAAATCAAGTATATAAGATTTTATTTTTTTTCTACAAAAGAATAGAAGAAGAAAACAAGTTTTGTTTTCTTTATGAGAATCCCCAAGGAAATCTTATAATAAATAAAATAGGTACTCTAACAACTTAATTTATTTATTTTGGTTAAAGACAACTTAAATTAAGATATAAAAGTAGGACAAAAACCTGAAGAAGTGAAATTAAAAATACTTTAATTGGGTGAATAATTGTATAAAAATGCATTAGGAGTTGTTTGAGGGATATTTTGGGGAGTTAGGAAGCTGTCAACCTTAGGTTAAACAGAATTATTAAGCATACTTTAAATTAATTAAATACAGTATGTGCCAATAATTCAAATGAGAACATTGAATATTGTGAAACTTAAGGGTATTTTGGGTACAAGAAAAATATTTTACTTCGTTGAAAATTCAATAACATTCTTATTATTTTTTAGTAATTGATATGCAAATAGTAATAAATTATTATTCCAAGACTAGTCAATGTAGCTGTGAGGTGATATGTATCTCTTGGAATTAATCGAGATACAAAAAAATTGATCTGAATATGATCATAAAAAATATATATATTGTTCTCTATTTTGAATACTCAATCTCTTTTAATAGAATTTTATGGATACAACACAAACATAATGAAGTTTTCAAACACATAAAAGGAAGCAATGCACTTAGAGAACAAAAATACAATATATTTATAGCACTAAGACATTGCATATATTATTTATATTAATTAAAATTAATAAGTATACATATATAAACTAAGAGCATTTTTTTTTGTACAACTTGGCCAAATTGTAAATATGGTAAGATATATTTACAAAAGAAATTCTCCTACCAAAACACAAAAAAATAATATTTCTCCAAGTGGGGACTTTAAATAATATTTCTCTTCCATAGACCATAGTCAACAACAATATTGTAAATAGTAATTTGTCGTTATTAGAGTAAATTATGATGTTAGTTCTTATTATTTCTTAATTAAATGTAAATTTAGATTCCTCTACATGTGAATCTTCACATGTTTACTCAATTATTCAAAATTACACCTTCTAATTATATATATGTTATGTGTTGTTTGTATTATTACTCCATATCTAAAGGTAATATAATTTTATAAATGATCTAAATATAATAGGGATAATGCACAAATACCCTCTCAACCTATGCCCGGAATCTCAAAGACACACTTATACTATAGTAAGATCCTATTACCCCCCTGAACTTATTTTATTAATAATTTTTTACCTCTTTTTGACCTACGTGGCACTATCTTGTGGGCTCAACGCTGGTTGACTTTTTCTTTCAAGCTAATGCCACGTAGGCCGAAAAGGGATAGAAAATTATTTATAAAATAAGTTTAGGGGGTAATAGGACCTTAGTATAGTATAAGTGTGTCTCTGGGATTTCAGGCATAGGTTGAGGGGGTACTTGTGTATTTTCCCAATATAATATAAGAAACTAAAACTCACATCTTAATTAATTAAATATATATACTTATATATCATTATAACTAAAACTAGATTCTTTTAATAATCAATAACACTCTTATTCCTATAGTAAAAAAACTAAAGTTGTAAAAAAACTAAAAAATATTCTAGTTGACTTATTGAAAAGTAGGTGAATGCATCTCTCTAAAATATGAGATACTACTTACTACTCATACTTTTGTGAAACCACTCAACTAAAGGCACACAAGATTGAAGAATTTTTTATATATTATTTTTAAAAATATTTGTAGTGCTTGTAAACTTCATCATGGGAAAAAGATTGGTAAATTAAGCTAATAATTGGACACGAAATTGAAATTGAGAGATGGAAAATACGATATATGTGATTATCAAAAGTTTTATTTTTATTTGAATCTTATTTTTATGCGATTTATAATATGAATTAGCTTTTCAGATTAAACTATATTATTAGCTAAAAATAATTCTCAAAACAAATTTTTTTATGAGGATAAAATCTTAACTGGCTATATTCGATTAGATCTTAAAGGAACCTTTTCGAGTTTGGATATCTAATTGAATAAAAGTTAACCATTTAAATATGAACTTGTTCATAATGTTCATAATTAGTTTTTTTTTTTTAATTATAACAGAAAAGCACATAAAAAGGTTTCAAATCATATATCAGATTTCTAATAATCTATAGATAGTGTTTGACTTGTTTCATATAATGGAAAAAAAAGAAAGTGATTCAATTTCTATAAGTATTTTATACGGCCTTAGTGGTATCATTTAGAAAGATTATAACATAATTATTTGTATAACTTACCTAAATCTCATATATTTGGAGTTAATTATTTCACATTTCGAAAGTTTTTTCAATTATAAAAAAATTAAGTTTTTATTGCCCTTTTATACATTTCTTGATTGTCCGATAAATTGCAAATAATACATAACTTAATTTTTGAATTTGGGAGGGGATATGGATGGTCCGAGAGAGTAGAGATATATCCGAAAGTAAATTTATGTAATTTTTATAAATGATGAGAAATTTTAAAGATCATAATATCTAAGTTATGTATGAATATATTTTATCGTAATTATTATACAATTAATGTGACCACAATAACTACAACGTATATATACACCTAACAATTATTATTGAGTACTAATAGATAGACATGTACCAAAAAATTACATATCTTCCATTAATATAAATGTTGAATGTACTTACTATAATTTTTAATATCTACCTCCAATAATTTGAAAGTTTCGAACTTATCAAAAGTAATAAACAAAATAGTTGTTCGAGACGAATTAAATAGAAGAAAATATAAATATACCGAAGGATCTATTTATTGATAGTCAACAAACATGAAATTGATCGGGCATGAGAGAAATATCTAGTAGATATTTACATAAAGGAAAGTTAAAAGTGAATTGTATACAACGACTTAACAACAAACAACTTGATTTTATATTCCAAAATAATATTCTCTCCAATTCAAAATAATTAATATTTTAACCTCAAAATTGGTCAAATCCACAAGCTATTTTAATTACCCCCACCCCACCACCACCACCACACAAAAATTTACTTGTAACACATTCCTAATTCATTATACAAATTTGATGATAATTGTATCAATTTTTTTCTTAAAAACAACACAATTAAGAATATTTTATCTAAAATCTCTCTTAGTTTTTAGGTCAAACAAGTAAGCTTAAATATTTAGTGTATATTTTTTCACTTAATTTAGCACATACGTGGACCAATCATCTTCCATATTTAAATCTTCTAATTTTTCTCCTCTTGGAATTAAATGTCTTTAATTTGGTGGACCTACTTATGGTGCTCTTCATAAAATCATGCACATGGACTCATAAGAATATTCTTGTGCATATACGTTTCGAATTCTTATTTGATGATAAGACATGTTGTTTGAAATAATTAGGTTTACACCATGCATGATAAATATATTTTATTTAGACACTCAGAATTATAATTTGTTCTAATAAAACACTTGAACACATGATAAGATATATCTGTTACATAGATAAGTTTTCTTCAAATATGTCATCTCATATAAATATATAAGCGAGTCTCGTAAAATCTTAAGCATGTTCCAATTGAAGTTAGTTAATATGTAAAAATAACATATTTCAAGTGGTTAACTTATATACATAATGATTATTTCAGATTATGTGTGCTTTTTTTTCTTTCAAAATTTCAATGCAAGTAAGAATCTCGTCGTTACATGATTTCTTTTTTAAATGTTTGATATGAAACTTTATCACATGCTTAGATGTTTAATTTACAAGTTGTAATTAGACTATTCGAATGTTTAATTAATAAATTGTAATTAGAGTGTTTAAACAAAATTTAATATATATATATATATATATATATATATATATATATATATATATATATATATATATATATATATATATATATATATATTAAGCTCTATTTTATATAGTTTTCGGTAGAACTTATAGAACCTAATGTCTTTCATTATTTATTAATAACATAAAAAAAAAACTAAAATAAAGGAAAATTGTCGGTTCAATTTTCTAATGATTTTTGACCAAGTTTGGAGGAAACAAAAATAAATAACATGCACTAGCCATTTTCGACATTTTATTTTATAAAATAGTTACCCTTTTTGAAGTTCTAAAATTTATTAGTGAAATTTCATATATATTATTCTAGAATTTCTTTTGTGATTTTAAAGAAACTAATTATTTTTCAACTATAGTTTTTGATTTGTGATTTTTTTCCGTAAAAATTTATATTGTAACTTACACAACTAATAATGTAAGTTTGAATTCATTTATTAGTGATTGAACATTTCTATACTATCTTTTGGTATTTCTATAATATATATATATATTTAATCAAGTGCTTTTATATTTCCGATATTCAATGAAATCAAATTAAATTATTTAGAATTTGTCTAATGTTATAAAATATTATAGGGTGGAATGTCCACTACACCAAGAAGTTACTCAACCATTATCTCTACTATTTCCTCATTATGAAGATGATCATAACCTCCATAACTTCCACCTTTATAACCTTTATTTTTGTAACCTTTCACTTTCATAACCTCCCATTATATTCATATTAACGTCATGTTTATGACTAACCTTTTGTATGCATGTTACACTATAAATAGAGGCATAATGGTTCATATTGGATACACTTGAAGATTTGGTGAACACTTGAAAGAAAGAAAGTTAGCATATATTGTTCTTCTATTGTCTTATATTCTTCTTCTCTTCATCTTGTCATTGTTCTTTAGTTCTTAAGTTTTATAACACGTTATCAGCACGAGTAGCTCATTCTCCTACAAGAATCAATGGTAGGTATTTCTTGATTTTTATGAATCATCCTAGTAATTCTTCGACTACAAGGTATACTTCATATCCTGTATATTATTTGTACTAATAAAGCTTGTTTTGTGGTTATTTAAAATGGTTAGTAAATTATGATAATCTTCCTAACAATATTGTGAGGTACAATGTTTTAATTTATTTTACTTGGGATTTATTGTTCTAACATGTTATTCTAATTAATTAGTTTTATTTACTTTTATTTAATTTTAAGTCTAATTCAAATTATATTTATGATATTCAATATTTATTTTTGGTATTACATTTGGTTTATTAAGACATTAGTTGAGGGTAAGACGGTGAATTAATATTTCACCGCACCAAATAGGTAAGACATCGAGTTAAAGCCTCGGTGCACCATGATAATAAGAAGTTGGGTTCAAGTCCCATTGAATTATGACCAAAGGTGTCTTTATATGAGTAAGACATTGGGTTTAAGTCCTAATGCACTATAATGATGATATGATGACTAACATAAAGTTTTATACTTTTGACTGAAAGTCATGGAATTTACCCAATTAATTTGCTCCATTCTCTTATGTGAATGTGGTAGCAGTGTACTAATATGTCTGAAAAATGACAAGTGGTTGAATGTATGAATATTGATATGGTAAAATGTTAATGGTCATCATTGTGGTAATTAAAAGGAAGAACATTATGGGTTCTTTAGATGTTCCTTTAAATGTGAAGGTAATTGTCCATTAAAATTGTATGAAAGGTTATTGGACACATTGTTTCTTAAGATGGTCCTTCAAATGTGAAGGTAATTGTTAAAAGTAATTTTTACCCATCAAAGTGGTATGAGAAGTTGGGCACATTGTTGTTGGTGCAACCCAATTTAAAATTTTTTGTAAATCCTCCATCAAACTAAATGAATACAAAGTGGTAGTACATTTGGTACATGTGACCTCTTAAAGTGATGTTGAGGTGAGTTACATAATGCCAAAACATGACAATGAGTTTCTAATAAAAACTTATGAAACATGTACAAATGGTTATGGTCCATTTCTTGAAGAAAATGTGACTTGTGTTCGTATGGATAAGAACATGTTCATGTATTGTTGGATGAATGTCGCATCTCACCTCTACGGGAGGTTTGAGAGATTGAAAGAAAATCTTTTGACATAAATAGTTATTTTGGTGATATATATACTTTGAATATTACACAAATATTGTAGTATATTTTAAAATGAACTATTGGAGGACAAAAGAAAGAAATAATTCTTTCCTATAAAGGTTGTGGTTATGACCAAACAAATTTGTCATTGATTGTCAAGAAATAAGTCTTGCATGTGATAATTTTAATCATGAAAATAATAATATTATTCTCCTTGAAGGAGATGGTCACCATAAGAATGACGTTGTGAAGTTTGTGGTAGTACACAAATCCGGAGAAATGGAATTGTTCATAATATTGAGGTTGTAGTGAGTCTCAAAAGAAACTTTTTAAGTTTCGAAAAAATTGAAAACAAAAACAATATATTGAGACTATAAATTATGGCAAGATTTAATATCTTCAAATTATTACTACAAAAGTGGGTTATAAATATTTATGTATAAGGTCACCCATTTTTTCCCTCTTGTTTGTTGTATACAAACATGGGCATGATGATGAAATCACATGCAAAAGTAAACTAGAAGTTTACTAGAATAAATTTCAGTTGACATAATCGGTTGGCCATTCCGATTCAAATGTGATGCAAAATAAATTGAGAATTCACATGGCTATATGTTGAAGAAATAAAGATTCTTCAAGAATTCTCTTTTGTAGTTTGTTCTCATGATAAATTGATCATTGAACCAGTTAAGGTTGGGATTGTATCCCCTAAAAATTATTTGGAACATATAAAAAGGTGAATATGGGTCCGTTCACCTGCCATGTGGACCGTTTACTATTTAATAGATGCATCTATGGTATGATCACATGTGCATTTGTATCAACTTATAAATTGATTTTTGTAAGGTTGTTTGCTCGAATTATTAAATTAAGAGCACAATTTCAAACTATAAAGTCATGTTGATAATGCTGGTTGGTTTAGCAGAAATTGTTTGCCTCCAATTATAGCTAGACCATTGATTATGAGAACAAATCTCTCAAATAAAATTTGGTATGAGATGCGTTTATTTAAAATGTATGCATCAAGCCAACAAGGTTCTCCCATCACAATTGGTTCATGGTCAGGAACCAAATAATTTCCATCTAAGAATGTGATGTGTGCATATATGATTTTATTACTCCACCACGCACAAAGATGGATCCCGAAATAAGGTTTGGGGTAAATGTTAGATATCATAACATTAGGGAGAGATATGTTTAGCAGCTGAGATTATGTGTGGAACGAATTATCTAGATCCTCGATCCTCGTTAAAAAAAAGTGAACTTGAAGTTCAAGAGATAATTCATATGCAAAATATCTCAAATAATTTGCCAGATGTATTTGCTGATCCAATATTTTGATTAAGCTGCAAATGCTTGAATAAATAGTCCTTGAAAGACAAAGTCTATGGTACGCCAGAAGCGTGATAGACCAATCGATTCCAAATGTAAAACTCCTTTGAGGAAGGAGAGAAGTAATTATCAAAATCGTCCTGATAATGAGGCAAGTACTTTGAAAGAGCACTATGACATAACACTTCATAAAACCTTGGCAAAGGTTCAGGTACCTGAATATGATGAAAATAAATGAAGAGATCTCGATAAGTTATGTCGTATTGGAATCGAAATCAAAATGACCGTCGACGGTATATTTGATATGAAGTAGCACTCAATGCTATAAATGGTTACGAGGATCTTAAATTTTAACCTGTCATATAGTGTGGACAGATAAATGATAGCCAAATAAAATGCACTATTCAAGTATATTTTGTTTCACTTAGAAAAGTGATGTTTTTGAACTTGTAGTTCATAGATCAAAATATATATCAGTGGGGTACAAATGATCATTGTGCGAAAGTATAACCGAAAGATATAAAGTACGGTTTGTGCCTCGGGGCATAAAGAGTTTTCGCAAAAAATTCTGACATTATTAAATCGAGATATATTCTCTAGTGATGGATGCAATAAGACGTGTTTCAGTCTGGCAATAGATGGAATACTTGAATATGCATAATGAATGATTATTATGTCTAACTTGACGATGAAGGTTAAATGAAAATCTTTGAAGGATTTAAAAGGTGTTAAAGCAATTCCATTGAGTACCCAATGGTTTTGAGACTGCTTAACACAGAGAAAAAATCTTTTTGATCTCATGAAAATGATTTAAAATGTCATGTATTAGTGCAATTGGTGCACTTACATATTGCTGGCTATGCAAATGTTAGAAGATTATTTGATATACATAACGAAAGTTATGTCAAAAAATTGTCATAGTATCATTCAAGTTATGACAAGAAACTAACAAAGCAAGTGACTCAATACATAGAAGATACTGATTTTCTTTCAGAAGAAAAGACGAGCTTCAATAAAATTGAAATGATCTATACCCGAGTCAAAAATAATTTGATTATGTAGATGCAGAATATTTATTTGATCTGCATAAAGCTCAATGCAAATGGACTAATATTTGCATATGGAGAGTTGGAGTCACAACAATATCTTGAAAATTCAAAGAATCACACTAGTAACCACTTCTTCAAATCATGCAGAAATAATATTAATCTATGAAGTAAGTCGGGAGTGTGTTCGGTTGGAATCATGATCTGTCATATTCAATCAATATGTGATTTTCCTTTGGTAAAGGATATTCTAGACACTATATACGAAAATAATATTGAAGGGAGGATACGATCAAATGAGATCGGACAAAGCATATTTCACCAAAAGTATTTTTCACACGTGATCTTCAACAAAATGGTGAGATTGACGTTCAAAGACTCGTTCAAGTAATAATCTTGTAAACTTATTCACTAAAGATTGCCAACATCAATATTTGAGAAGTTGTGATGCAAGACTGGAATGCACCGTTTTCAAGATATCAAGTAAAATTTTTATCAGGGGGAGAAAAATACGCGTTGTACTCTTTTCCTTAACTATTGTTTTGTCCCAATTGGATTTTCCTGGTAAGGTTTTTAACGAGGCAACATTCAAAGCTTATTAAAAGATATGTGTACTCTTTTTCCTTCACTAGAATTTTTTCCCACGGGGTTTTTTCCTAGTAAGGTTTTAACGAGGCATATTATCTATGGACATCCAAGGGGGAGTGTTATAAAATATTATAGGGTGGATGTCCACTACACCAAGAAGTTACTCAACCATTATCTCCACTATTTCCTCATTATGAAGATGATCATAACCTCCATAACCTCCACCTTTATAACCTTTATTTTTGTAACCTTTCACTTTCACAACCTCCCATTATATTCATATTAATGTCATGTTTATGACTAACCTTTTGTATGCCTCTATGTTACACTATAAATAGAGGCATAATGGTTCATATTGGATACACTTGAAGATTTGGTGAACACTTGAAAGAAAGAAAGTTAGCATATATTGTTCTTCTATTGTCTTATATTCTTCTTCTCTTCATCTTGTCATTGTTCTTTAGTTCTTAAGTTTTATAACATCTAACAATTTTCTTTTCACGATCAATTCTTTTTATGTATAGTTGAGACTTTTCTATACTATATTTTGGTCTCCCAATTAATATTCGTTGTTTAATTAAGTCTTGCTATATTCCTAATAATCAATCAAGCCAAATATTATTTGAAGACTATCTAATAATATTCTTCTACGATTATATCTTGTTATAAAACATTTTAACCTATTTTAACAAAATGAAACGACCGTATTCTTAATCTTAAACAAAAATCATAATTAAAATATTTTAGTTAAAATACCTCTTATAAGATTCCTCAATTCGTGTTTTCATATCTATAAATCTAAAATACTATAATAGGTTACCTCACTTAGGTATTACACACCAAATTTAAATCTATTTTCTCTGTCCTTGGTCAAATAATTTTTGTGTTCTTTCTATAGTATCTATCCGACCATTTGGTAGAGTATATTATAATAATAATTATACTTAATATAGTGTATTATTTATATTTGGATATGTCATATAAATATACTTTTTAATTTAAATTCAGTTGATATCTATGTTCTTTAATTTGGATGTGCATAGACAAACACGTAAATTTATATAAAATTGAATAAATAGCTATATAGTTGAAGGGCATGTTTATGTATTATGTTTTATATTTGTAATAATTATGCAGAGATATATTTCTTATGCATTATTTGGTTTAATTTATTAAAAATAACATACATTGCGTATCTTTTTTAGTAATACTCCCTTAGTTCATTTTAGTTGTCATTGTTTGACTAATTGACACATTTATTAAGAAAATAATTATTGATCTTGAAAATGTTTTGGAGAATAATACTTAATAACATGAAAATTTTTGGTGACAAGTAAAAATGAAAACCTATTTTAGAAACAAGTCATGACAAGTAAAACGAGGGAATATTTATTTACAAAAATATCCTCCACAATTATGGTGGGAAAGATGTAAATTTAAATAAGAAACTCGATGGGCAATTGTGTCTTTAACTGTGTAAATGCATGTATTAAATCTACTCACATCACTAATATCATATATTTTCATATATTAGTAATACACATCTCACTACACAGTAAAGTGTATAACTAATACAAACATTAGTTATATATAGAGAGAGGGAAAAGTGTATGAAACAAGAAATTACTAATATAAAAGCTAATAATGCATACATTATTTTCTTCTAATACATGAAAATCAAACAACCCCTAAAAGTATTCCCCTGCTCACATTATTTGTCATAATTTCTGAAATTTAAACTATTTGTTACTTTAAAAATTAAAGATAATTTTTTTATTTTTTATTAAATAATTATTATTATCTAAAAAACTACAAATTATTTAAGATGAACTTTTCAACACTCTCTCTTTGATTTATACTTACCTATCATTGATGTTCGATCTTATTCTAGTCTTGTTATATTCCTCATTATTTTATCAAGCAAGATCATATTATTTGAAAACGATCTAACAATGTTCTTTTTACAATTCTCTTTATTACAAGTTACTCTATAACTCTTTGACGAGATAGTTCTTTTATAATTTTGAACAAAATGAAATCATGAAACTCTTATAAAAGCGATTTCATAAATTTGAATTCGAAATTTTTAATTAAATAAAGAAGTACTTATCGCTGCCCTATAACTATCGTTGGTTACAATATATCTTTAGTGCTTACTCAATATTGTGGCACATCTGAAAAGAAAGGAACAAGTGCATCTATGAAAATGTCCCTTTCCACAACCTCTTTTCCTCTATCTAGCAATGTCTTTTGGAATATTAGTACCTTGTTGGTGTAGTATTTTCAATCGAAATGTTGTTCCAATCTCTATAAAATGGCATCCTCTCGAAAGAAATTCAATATGCTTGACATTGATGGGTGTTTTTCCAATAAACAAACAAAGCAAATGAGGTTGTAGACATCAAATTTTTGTATGACTTTGCCAGACGAGTTTAATTTCAGTTAAAGTTACGTTAGTAAATGTTACTTTACCTTAAATTCTAGCTCATGTTTATCTAAAAAGATGATATATTCTCTCAATGATATGATCAGACTCTTCTTGACAATCAAGTACATAAAAAAAAGATCTACCAAATCATTTTTACATTAAGATCATATAAAATCTTTAAAGGTCCAAGGTCACATCTTTACGAATTCTATGGAACATAATATATAGTTTTTTCTATTAAACAATAAATTTGTATAAAAAATGCATAAATATACCCAAATATCACTTTTGAAACCTAATTATCAATACTTGGTGTTATTGTTTTAATATTCAGAATCAATGAAGTTGAAATCATGATTTTGATTAGACCAACAAAATATAATTTTTAACTATAGTGAGTGCCTTCTTAGGTCAAACGCAAACATATTTTTTCTCAAAATAAATTAATGGACGAAAATGAAAATAGCTTTCAACTTAAGTGAAAGTCAAAAGGAGATGCTTTAAAATATTAAAAGTTGGCTCATTATTGTCAAAAGTAGTCAACTAGCACTAAGAATATTAATTTTAATTTAATAGATTCATAAGTCTTACACTATCTCCTACTAAAGTTAATACCATCCCAATCAAACCACAATAAAAAAATAAAAATTTAGAATATAACTAATAGTCTAAAATGTCAATGGAACAATCTAGAAAATAAAAAGTAAAAATGCCACTAATTGTCTAAATGCCAATCACAATCCAGAAATATGGAACAAGAGAAAACATTCATGATGTGGAGAATTATCTTACACAAATTATTTAAAAAAAATATAGGTTTATATATATATACGTTATTCTAAAAATAATTTTTAGCGATAATTATTTATGATAATAACTTAGTTATCACTATTTATGTCTTTTTAGAGACAATTAGTAATTCTTATAAATATTTCTAGAGCGTATACTGATATTAGATCCAGTGAAAATTAACTGATGCCAATAGTATTTTAATATTATTTTTTCGTGCATATATTTATTATTGATAAAAATTGTTTTATTATAGTAAGATAAGGTTATATTTTTATGTATATATATAATATTAGTTGAACTTGCTGTTACTCTAAATATAATTTTTAAAATTTAAGGTTAATTTCATTTAATAAAATATTATAAAGATAACAAATGTCAAAGTGATATAATTCCACAATAAATTTTTTACTAATATCTAAATGTCAACGGAACAATCTAGAAAAACATGGAACACGGGAAATACACTCACGGTAAATAGTAATTTAAATTATATATATTAATATAATAAAAGAATACTTATATTTGAGCATAACATAATTCTGATAATACTTTAAATATATTTTTTTATGAAAAATATTTAATTTTTCAAAAAAATACTTTCTTACCTTTTTTATATCTTGGTTATAGGTAAAAAAACATTAAATTGAATTATTTTAATGAATTAACTGTTTGGACTTGGATATATAGTATCGTCTTCTGTCGTTATATATGGAATGATAAATCAATAAAAAAGAACTATTATAAAAAAATATGGTAAAAATAATATATGACTATTAAACAATAAGTGAAGGTAAAATGAGAAGAAAATATAAGATAACAATACAATCACACCAATCAATCATTATGCAAAATGAAATTTTTCCTTATTACTTAATAGTGAATTTAAACTATACGATACAATAAAATGTCGGTGATTTGTATAATATCAATGTAATAGTCTAGAAGTATGTGGAACGAAAAATAACTTCCATGACTAAGAGAACTCTATTACGTAACAAACTTATATTTTTATTATTTTATTAATAAACAAATAATATGAGAAAACGTCAAACAAAAGTCGGCACCGATTAATAAAAGTATAAATTATAATTAATTAATTATTTAATTAAAGTCTAATCTTGTAATGTTATGGCAACCTATTATTTGCACAAGTGGAGGGCATTTATTTATTTAATATATTTTGCCTCAATCGTGGAATCAAACTCAAGCAAACCAATCAAAATATTTTTGGACGGTTGGAGAGTGAAACAATGAGTAAAATAATAAAATCATATAATATATGGTGGGGTAAATATCTAAAGGGAAGGGTTTTTAATGATCAACTTAACATCTTTTTAAAAGTTTGTGTTCGAAATGATAATTATGAAGAAAAAAAAGAATTGTTATATGTTTTGTTCGTTTTTTTTTACTAAAAAATTATAAATATATTGATTTTGTTAACATACTACGTGAAGATAACAAATATGTGAAGTTTTGCCATACCAAGTTTATAACTTAAGTAAAAATTGATCAACATGAGTTGTGGTATATTGGTGGAAGTGATCCATCCTTAACCAGTCTTGTTGGAGCGCCACCGTCGAATATACCCTTCAATGCGCGATTCGAATTCATTCGGGGCTCCAATCAAAAACCAAAAAACAAATAAATTCATAACTTAAGTAAGAATTTCTCAAGTTAGACTTCGAAAATAAATTAAATAGCAATACAAAAACAAATATTTGTACACTTTACCTTATATAATATTACACAAACAAATGTGAACATATAAACAAGAATTTTGAAGTTGTTAAAAGAGTAAACAATATCTAACAATTGTGATCCAATAGAAGAAAAGTCCATAACTTGGCTAATTCCATCTATTACCTTAATGTTATTGGGCTTGGTTAAAAGGTTTCTTCCTGTGAAAGCTGAAACGAAGCCCACTATATTCTTTCTGATTACTGTCCTTTTTTGCACTAAATAGTGATATTTTTCTTAAAATATATAATATTTATACTTAGAAACATTGCATATACATGTATGTACATAGATATAATATGAATAAATTGGTACATTGTATATATAGTGATACGTTGAATATACTCCAATAATATATGTGTACGTGTGTGTAAGAGGTTTGTCTATAATTCTGAAATACGTGTGTCAATATATATGTACTATAAAATGCAAATATAACTAAATGTTATAATTATTTAAAGATTACATTATAAAATTTAAAAATTACATTAACGCAAATTTTATCCAAGCCATCGACCCGTAAATTATTCATCAGATCAATCTGGAATAAAAATAAAAAATCTAACTTATCCAAATTACAAAGTACACAATTTCATAAGTAGGCTGAGGCTGCACCTAACAACAAAAGTTGTGTAGTACTCCTTGATATGTGGAATTGTGAATCCACTAATAACAATGAATAATATTGTCGATTAATAAAATTAAACTGTAATTTTATTTTTATTCATTTTGTGCTACTAAATAATTTTTAGAAAGTGTAAACAAAATAAGATTTGTGAAGTTGTAAAAAAATTTCTAAGGTGCAAATTAATAAGCCCTCACTTTTATTTATAATTCTTTTTAAAAAATGAACAACAAATATAAAAATGAAAAGGTGAATTTTTTTTTTCTCTTCTCAATAATTTCATAAACAAAACCTTAAATGCATCAAATTTTTTCCAACAAAAAATATTAAGAAAAAGCATCAGTAATCTTGACAAACAATTACATAAATTCTGTACTATTTTGATGTAATCTAAAATTGAAAAACATCCATAACCATCTGCTATGCATACTCTCTTCGTTAATTTATAACCTTTTTTTTTTGAATTCATGCTAAGTGAAATTTAATTAAAATTTTAAATATTTTAAAATTATATTAACATAAGAAGCATTGCAACTTATAGTGTTTTTTCATAAATAAACTTTTTCAAAAAATTGCGATTTAATAAAAAATATACTATAAATTACAATTTTTATCATGTTAATATAATAAATAGATATATTATACAGCTTGAACTTTAAGAATATAGAATAATCATATATATCGATGGAGAGAGAATTTATGTATGTAGGTCTCTATGGATGTCTTTTTATTCTTTGGTTACATGAAAATAGTGTCAAAATTTTATATAACTTCTATATTTATCCTAAACAATTGCCTTTTTATGAGGTAAAAAACACACACCTTAATTTAATTCTTTTTAAATAAATAGTTATTAGAATTTAAACCTGAGTTAGTATTAAAATATTTCATTTTTATTTGATTTTTGACAAATGAACTATCAAAATAATATGGAAATTAAACTACTTAAAAGGAAAATTGGAGAAATAATGCGCGCAAAAAAGTTTATGTGCTTCATTTTTTTTTGGTTAAAAAAAATACATTTTTATATTAAATACTCCCTTCGTTCATTATTATTTGTCCGAATAAGATCATGCACATTATTTAAGAAAAAATTAAAACAAGGTGCAATTTGACTAATATAAATTACTATTAATCATTATTAAAATGATTTGTGCTTTTTGAATACGGTAAAAATAATTTTTTTCACATTAAAATAATTTTGTAATTTTAAAAGCAACTTTTTTTCACATTAAAGGCTGAATTAGAAAAAGATGACCAATTATTTCTTGATTATTTAAATTAACAATTAATTTTGAACAATTATTTTTGGTATGCTTGACAAACAATAGTACATATGTAGTATATGACTTATAATATAGTATATGTCCCCCCAAAAAAAGTTTTAGATATAATGGCCCAAAATTGGTTATATAATATAGTATATGTCCCCACGTTTTTTTTTTTTTTATAATAACTCCAAAATGCAATCTTTATAGTTAAAAAGGCCTAAATTATACTCTTTGTTTTGAATATACGTAGCATAATTTCGAGATTTAAATAAATTTATAATCGTAAATTTATAAATTTTCCATAAATGTTTTAAATATT
>JAJJBR010002527.1:0-32149 GCA_022817965.1 Solanum lycopersicoides
CATGACAATCACCCCAGCAATGGCTCCGGACAAGCTGAGAGACTTGCGCTTGTAAGATCTAAACGCGATCACCGATGAGAGAACCGCAGCCACCGCCGGTTGAATCAAATGCTTCTCCATTTTTCACCTGAAATGTTCACCGGCCGGCAACTACCACTTTTTCCGACTGATATGGAGAGTTTTGTGGGGGGTTTAAAGTGTGTTCAGAATTTATATTTGTTGTTGAGTGAGCTTATTTTGACTCAATTTTTTTATTATTATTTTAGTTTTAATTTGGGTTTGAAAGGCTGAAAATTAGAGAGAGATTATAAAGCAATTTAGTAAGATTTCTTTATTTTGATTCGATTTTTAAAAAAAAATAATTATTTTAATTTGTGGTTTCGAAAGGCGGAAAACGTGATTACAAGTAATTGAGTTACTAAAATTATTTATTTTGACACGATTTTTTTAATAATTATTTTAAATTGAGGTCAGAAAACGGAAAATGGGAGAGGGGATTAGAAAGCAATCAAAGTAATATGATTGCTCTACTTTGACTAAGTTCTTTTTTATTAATGGGGGATTGAAAGGTGGAAAATGAGGGAACGGTTACAACTGGTCGAGATTACTTTACTTTGACTGAATTTATCTTAATTGCACTTATTTTAAATTGAGGTCAGAAAACCGAAAATGGGATAGGGGATTAGAAAGCAATCAAAGTAATATGATTGCTCTACTTTGACTAAGTTCTTTTTTATTAATGGGGGGATTGAAAGGCGGAAAATGAGAAAACGGTTACAAGTGTCGAGATTATTTTACTTTGACTGAATTTATCTTAATTGCACGGTGGAATCAATATTAATGACTAATTTCCTATATATTTATCATCTCTTGCCGTCAAATCTTATTACTTCCTTCGTTTAAATGCATTTGTCATATTTTTCTTTTTAGTGCGTCATGTTTGTTGTTAATTCGAACCTTTCACGTGATATGTGTAAAAATTACAAAATTAAAAAATATTTCAGTATTTTTTATATCCTTAGTTTAAAATTACAAATATTTAAACTTTTTATTCATCACAATTTCGTATAAAATTAAATATGACAAAAAAATTAAAATAAAAAACATTATATTACTTTCTTTTTTTGTCAACATTTCTTCTTTATCTGTTGTGTTGCAATTTTTGTCATGTGTTTGGTCTTTGTTTCTGTGCCTCTTTTGATTTTACTATTTTCGAGCATGTGCGTTGTATGTGTATTCCAAGCTAAATAATAGTTTATTAGAATAATATTAAAATTAATGTGTCTTTTGATTTTATCAGTTTTCGAACACGTGCGTTGCACGTGTATTTCAAGCTAAGGAGTAATAGTTTCTTAAAATAATATTAGAATTAATGTGTCTTTTGATTTTACTAGTTTTCGAGCACGTGCGTTGCACGTGTATTCCAAGCTAAATAATAATTTATTAAAATAATATTAGAATGGCAAAAGTATTCATTACCCCCCTTCACTTGAAGTCTTTTATTCGGTGTACACCTAAACTATATTTTATTTTAATTAACCCCTCAAACTTGTTTATTGCACCATCGCGTACACCTTTTTCGATCACTACTCCTATTGTGACTACACGCGCTCGTCACGTGGCAAACGTGGTGATGATGTGGATTTCCACTTGGATAAATAATAGCCACCTAGATAAATTGAAATGGAAAAAATAAATATCATATTCCAACAACTCTTCCACCTCTCCCACCTCATCTCCGCCTATCACCTCCTCTCCACTTTCCGGAACCACCGTCCACCTTCGTCAAGCAAAAAATCGCATCCATGTCTGGAATCCATTCTCCACCTCCACCGTCAATTTCCATGGATACCCAATCCCAAATTACGAAAGCCCTCCTCCAAATCCAAATTCCACCACCAAATTCCTTCCCCATTGATTCTCCGATTATTTCTAATTTACAAAAACTATCCAAAATTACAGAAGAGTAATTGTAATTTATGATTCTTTAATAGATTGGGTTCTTCAAAATACTCCTTTTATACCAAATGTTGAGTGATTAGCAACTGGTTGGAGAAAAGTGAGAAAAAATTATATGGGTAATGAATATTTTTGTCAATATTTTAAAAAAAAACTTGAGCTTTTACGTTTTTTTTATCATTATAGCTTATGACGTGGCAAAAAATCACTCCCTCACGCGCCTAGTAGAGTATGATTTCAATTTCTACGCCAGGTGGACAGAAAAGGTGCACGTGTTGGATGAATAAACAAGTTCGAGGGGGGGGGGTTAATTCAAATGAAATAAAGTTTAGGTGTACACCGAATAAAAAGCTTCAAGTTCAGGAGGGTAATGAATACTTTTGCCTATTAGAATTAATGTGTCTTTTGATTTTACTAGTTTCGAGCACGTTCGTTGCACGTATATTCCAAGCTAAATAATAGTTTATTAAATAATATTAGAATTAATGTGTGATGAGTTATATGAACTTTTGATAGGGGTAGGTTACCTTTTGCCTGAATTAAACTTCAGAGTCCTTTCATAATCATATTTAATAGAAATAATTGGTTAAAATGTATATACTATTTATCAAATTTAACATTACAAAGTACTAAGATCAGTCGCATCAAATTAGACAAATAACTTCAAACAATGAATTTATCCTCTAAAATACAAGTTTATCTACAATATATATCTCATATATAATAAAAATTATCTATAGTAATTCATGCAATTACACATTTAAATGTAACCCGAATTAAAGCTTAATAGCATAAAAAACTAACTTCACTAATCAATATCACCTAGGGGTAAGCACCTATTAAAAAAATATCAAAAGAATGAACTTGATTGAAGAGTAAAAATATGTCTTTAAACTTTATGAGGACATTCAATTTGATAAAATTTATTAAGTATTTATTACTTTAGTTTAAGATATTCTATTTATTTAATAGTATACCTAGATAGATACATATTAAAACCTTGAATATACTTTTTTCCTTTAAAGCTTATTGCTCCAAACATGCAATCACATTCATTCATAAATTTAAGTTATTATTGTATTTCTAAATAATAACATAAAATATGATACATTAAAGATAATTCATAGATGCAAGAGAATTTTCTTTCGAAAATAGAATATATTAAAATAAAATGATACGATATAAAAATTATATATAGTGTGCATCTTTTGTTCGCCTAGTCACCACAAAGTAAGTAACCATCAAAAAGAAAAAATAACATTAGAGTTTCCTAACTTTTCAACTCTATTAATAATCATATGACGGGTATAGCAGTATTCCATGCAATATGTATTGGGGACTTGGAGTGAAAAGGAAAATAAACAACAAAAAATTAAATCTAAAAAGAAAAAAAATAGACCAAATTAATATAAATATATAATAGAATCTATAAACAGAACATAATATATGTGTGCATATGTAGATTTTCCTTCATTCAACATCACTTAAACCTTTGAAAAATGGCAACAGATATCAAATGATACAAGAAGCAAAAGAGAAGTAATATCAAAATTAAACAATCAAGAGATACAATAATGAAATGTGATTAATTTTTTTTTTAAGGGATAATGCACAAGTACTCCTTCAACCTATGCCTGAAATCTCAGAGACACACTTATACTATACTAAGGTCCTATTATCCCCTGAACTTATTTTATTAATAATTTTTTACCCCTTTTCGGTCTACGTGACACTATCTTGTGGGCCCAACACTGGTTGACTTTTTTTTCAAGCTAGTGTCACGTAGGCCGAAAAGGGGTAGAAAGTTACTTATAAAATAAGTTCAGGGGGTAATAGGAACTTAGTATAGTATAAGCGTGTCTCTTGGATTTCGGGCATAGATTGAGGGGGTACTTGTGCATTTTTTTTTTTAAAAAATCACTTTTTTCATTATTCCTCACACCTTAATAATGAAGCTGATGAAAATTCTTTCATATCATCAACATTTCCATGGTTCATTATCTAACAAAACAACCAAAAAAAAAAAACTAAGATTATTTCATGACAAAATTTACAGTAAAGTACCTTCTCATGAATCATACAAGTGTATTTATAAGTTAATAAATATATAATGTCATATATAAACTCAAAAATCATGCTGAAAAAACAAAGGTCATACAAATAACTCTTAGGTTCTTCACCATACATGCACTTGCAATTAATCTGTGATTGGATTCTTCACCATACATGCACTTGTTTAATTTGTAATTTTTTCTTTTGGCTAATTCATTATACAATATAATTATTAATTATTTAATTTTCATGCTAATAAATAACTCATAACCCAAAAAATAATTAAAATATTATTACTTAATATTTAATTATTAAGACTTCGAATAGTTGATATATTTTTTAAATAGCTCTTACATAAAATTTAAAGATATAATCATGTATTTATCTAATCTAATTTAATTCCATTCAATAAGGTATAAAAAAGTTGGATTATTCGATACATCGTATATAATAAGATAATAAAATATTTGACACATAAAAACAACTTATTATACTAAAACATCAATATATAGAGTGAATGAATTTATATCTAATGTTAACTTAATTGTATGTATCTTTGAAAAATCCTTATAGTATTGTTGATAAAAGTCATTAAATTATTAAGGTCAGCCATTTTAAATGCTCAATGATGTTGGTAAAAAATTGTGTTACTACATGCAAAGAAAATGTGATATCTAGAGATGGCAACGGAACAGTGTGAGTTAACAATTTTATGATTGTGGGGCGGAGCGGTGGATTTCAAATATATATTTTAAAATATTTCATGCGGTACGAGGTGGGTCACGGGTTTGAAAAATAAATCTTTTAGATTTGTGAATTTACATATTCCGTACCAGTTTGCAGCTTTTGGACACTGGCTATATGTACAGGGGCGGATCCACATGCACCCTGTAGTTTTTTAAAAAAAATATTATATATATGTATATATATGTATAGACAGCTGATAAAATGTATATATATTTAATTGTGCACCTAGCAACTAAAAGTTATTATAGGTGCACTGGTCGAAGTCACCAATTTGCAGCTTGATTGCGTGAGACAATCCCACCAAAGGTAACTTTTTTTTTAATTAAAATTCAGTTTTTTCTCTTTAAAACAAAAACCTTTTTTTCATTATCGATTCTTGTCGAAAGTAACTTTTTTTTAACTTTAAATTTAATTTTTTCTCTTAATTTTTTTTTGTCCCATTCCTTTCTTAATTGAATTTAAAAACAAATAAAAGCCTTATCACAATTCTAAACAAAATATAAGACTAACTTTTTCTAGAACAATTCTAAATAAAATATAAGACTAACTTTTTCTAGAACAATTTTAGACAAAATATAAGACTTCTAGAAAATCTACAGCTTATAAGTATTCTTTACTACATAATTAAAGGCCTACTACTTCTTTATAAACGTATTTTTCTAAGAATTTGTTGTTGATTCTTGTGATTTGAAATGGATAGATTTTTGACAAAACATTTTTCTTCTCAATCAAGTTATAGTTTTAGAGACAATTCTTCGTGTTATATAATTTGAACCGGATCCTGGAGAAAGAATATTCATTGATAAATATAGTCCTTGAATACGATATGAAGTGAGAAGAAACTATATTCAACAAGGTCCTTGTCAACCGGATGTTAATGATAATGAAATAACCTCAAACTAGATTCGGAACGAAAATGTATCGATTTTGTAAGGCATCATTTAGGGGTTCATATTTTAGATGGTTGGAGTATAGTATGAAGAAAGATATTGTATTTTGCTTATGTTGCTATTTATTTAAAAATGACTATGCAAAGAGAAATGCAAGTGATTTTTTCATAAAAAATAGTTTTGTTTTCATTTTTTTAATTATTCAATATTGATTAAAGTGAAATAAAATAATAAATTCACTATTTAAATTTATTGGGGCCTCAAATTTTCCGAGACCTAAGAAGGATGCTCCGATAACTTTACCCTTGAGCAACTTTTAGTGGTGTCCCTATCTTCAAGTTTGGGTTCGCCTCTGCATATATATGATTAGTCGGGTCACTACTTGCATAAGTTGCATTAACCATTATGTTAAAAACTTACTGTTTGAATTTTTTTTTCTTTTACAAATTATGTGGGATGGGGCGAAGCGAATTTATAAGAATAAATTATGCTAAGGAGGGTGGGTTAAAATCTTAACGATGTTGCATGGATTTGCCTTGCAACCACCCACCTCGCCCCATTTTTCATTCCTATTTACGAGTATTTAGGTCAAATCTCATTATTTGGGATCTTTTGAAAATTAATTTTTTTTATTATAAAACACCCTCTATAGTAGTTGTTTGCGTTATATTACATAAATTTTTTTACGTGAACATCAAATTAGTGATAAATAACCAGTGAATATGAAAGTGATAATATGGTGGTTGACAAAAATAATGAACAATCGGCTTAAGGTAACAAATTCATGTGCTTTGTCTACTTCACGATGTATGGAATGATGCTTGTTGCACTCACTCTAAACTATCACATTGCTCTAGTGTCACAGACATGACTTGTTATTTATTGCGAAGAACCAATTGACTTGTAATACAAACTTATGGTTAGTTTGGATAGTTTTTAAAATTTATGGGTATAAATTGTATTTTCTAAAAAGTAAAATGTATTTTCCAAATACTATAAGGGTAACTTTCACATATAGCAAACATAAAATTCATATTTGTATGTTATAGCAAAGTTTGCATAATTGCGCTCCATAACAAACATATTTATGTATACAATTGAAGCGAATTGTATAAAACGAAGTGTATAAAAAGAGAAAGAGAAAGAAACTTGGGCAGAGAATTGTATAAAACGAAGTGTATAAAATGAATAGTATAATTATAAGTGTATAGAACGGTTATATACAATTTGAATTTGTATAAAATGAGAAAGAGAGAAAGGCAAAAGAGACTTGGGCAGGGAATATATAATTGAATCGAATTATATAAAACGAGAAAGAGATAAATTATATACAATTTGAATTTGTATAAAACGAGAAAGAGAGAAAGGCAAAAGAAACTGGGCAGGGGAGTATTTTTATTTTTATAAGTGTATAGGACGAAAATATATGTATTTGCAACTGTATATACAATTTTCTCTTGCTTTATACAAACAGAAACACAATTTATACAATACTTTTCTGTTTGTATAAGCGATAGAGGCGAAGATGGCGAGCGAGATCTGGGAGAGTGGAGAGTGAGATTTGGGAGAGGAGAGAGGGGGAATAAAAATATATGTATATATACAATTTTTCTCGTTTTATACAAATAGAAATAGATTTTATACACTTGTGTTTGTATAAAAGCGAGAGGAAGCGAGCGAGAGAGGAGAGTGGCGAGCGAGAGTTTGAGGGAGAGAGGTGACTGACAAACAGTTTGCTACGGGGCACAATAAAATCAAAGGGTGGTTATAGCATTTAATTTAATTTATTAGTTTGCCATTACATACAATTTTCCCATACTATAACACACGGTGAAATTTCACTCACATATTCACCAAAATAATATTTGTCAAGAATATTTGAAAATCTATGGCCTAGTCTCCCGAGGCAAATTAGCCGTAATATATCAAATGTTATTTAGTCATTATTAAGAAGAATGTGTTGTTTTACGCATTTATTTTTAATAAAAAAAATTAAATTTGATTCTTAGATATAAAGTTTTATATATATATATATATATAATAATGAAATCTTATGATTTGAATTTAAATTAATTAATCCGAGTCTAATACAATATAGAAAAGAAAAAAAAAGTTAAAACAAAGTTCTCAATTAAGGCTAGTGGATTGGATGGCCTCACATCACCATGTTTGATAATTGACAAATTTCATTTAATTTCACATGTGGGTGTACGGATTGAAGATATGGGACATTTGGTTACACGTGTATTATATTAATATTTACTTCATACGCTATTAAAATTTTAAATTCAAATAAATCTATTTTTATTATAATTTTTTTTATATTTTTCAGATGTATTAAATTGTCAATTATTATGACTTATAATATTTTTACGTAGTTTAAAATATGTAAATTTAACTTTAAATTTTTTTGAAGATTTCGTGTATAAATATACAATTAAACTTAATCTGTTTAACTTTTGAAAAATGAATTATGTACATCAATTGAAAAACAGAGTATTAATTATTAGTGGTAGTGTTCCTTACGTCTCAAAGATATATCACACATCCATTAACTTTGCTTTTTAAACTTTAATTAAAATATTACTCCTAATATGTAAATTAGCTCATTATACATTACTTAGCTTAGCATAAAGAAAGTTTAAATGATTTAATAAAGTCATAGAAAATTCCATATATTTTGAACAAAGAAATAAGAGAGCGATAGAGACCCTTTACCCTCTATTAGGCTTGTGTGTTAATTATGGGTGAGCTGGATATGATATTGAAAAGTTTGATTCAATAATTTTAATTTATGGCTTTTAAAAATATTATTTTATTATTATATTAAATAATTTGGTATGATTCGATATCATGTGGATAAATTGGTTTTCATAGATTGATCATCTATAACTTATATATATATATTCGTATTATAAAAAATCATGATTTTGACTTTTCAAAAGAATGTCTCAATTTATTATATTAATATTTTACATATATGATAACATTAAAAATAAATTAATATTAAAAAGAATATATTATTTGATTTGATTTTTTATTTAGATTGAATTTTTACCAAATTGTAAACGCCAATAATGTAAGAGAATTTATCTCCTAGGATGTGTTCGATCGGCAGGGGAAGAAAATTCGGTT
This sequence comes from Solanum lycopersicoides, assembly GCA_022817965.1. NCBI lineage: Eukaryota > Viridiplantae > Streptophyta > Magnoliopsida > Solanales > Solanaceae > Solanum > Solanum lycopersicoides. The sequence goes on from JAJJBR010002527.1 coordinate 8,784, forward strand.
GGTTAAATTTTTTAGAAAATACTCTCTCTAGAAAAATAACTTCCGTAATAATGAAAAAAATAACTTTTTACTATAGAAAAATATTTCGCTAGTGACATTTAATATTAATTGTGTCTAGCTCCACCTTCCAGCACACGTGCTCTTCACCCCGCCCTCGTAACCTCCTTTTCATCCTTCAACTCACCTCATATTTACCCCGCCCTCGTAGTCCCTATCCATCTTCCAGCACACACCTGCTCTTCACCGCGCCCTTGTAGCCTCCTTCCTCACCCTTTAACATACCTCATCTTTAACCCCCCCCCCCCTTGTAGTCCCTCTTGTTGGGTTATCCCACATCGGAAGTGGAAGGGGCTGGTGGTCAATTTATAAGTGTGAGGGAAAGCCTCAACCTTTGAGCTAGCTTTTGGGTTGAGAAGGCCCAAGACCACCCAACATTGGAAGCCAACACAAGTAGAATGGTTACTTTGAATGGTGTTAATTATGCCATTTGGAAGGGAAAAATGGAAGATCTGCTTTATGTTAAGAATTTTTACAAACCAGTATTTACCACTGTAAAGCCTGATAATAAAACAGATGAAGAGTGGAATCTGTTGCACAGACAGGTTTGTGGATTCATTAGGCAATGGGTCGACGATAATGTGTTGAACCATATTTCTGGGGAAACACATGCTCGAACCCTATGGGAGCATCTTGAAAGTTTGTATGCTCGGAAGACTGGCAACAACAAAATGTTCTTAATAAAGCAGATGTTGAGTTTGAAGTATCATGATGGTTCTCCAATGACAGACCATCTGAATAATTTTCAGGGGATCATGAACCAATTATCTGCTATGGGCATCAAATTTGATGAAGAAATTCAAGGCTTGCTTCTACTTGGTTCCCTACCAGACTCTTGGGAAACATTTAGAACGTCATTGTCAAATTCTGCTCCGGATGGTGTAATCTCTATGGATTCCGCCAAGAGTAGTGTCTTGAACGAAGAGATGAGAAGAAAAACTCAAGTTTCCTCTTCGTCGGATGTCCTGATAACTGGCCCCAGGGGGAGAAACAAAACTCGTGGTTCTCAGAATAGAGAACAAAATAAGAGCAAATCCAGAGGCAGACTTAAGGATATTGAGTGCTATCATTGTGGTATGAAAGGGCACACAAAGAAGTTCTGCAAGAAGTTGAAGAGGGAGAACAAAAACAAAGAGGAAACTAAAGAAGATGGCAATGAAAATTGCCTAGCCACCGTCACCACCGAAGATCTTGTTACCGTTCTTGATGCAAACATGATAAATATTGCTTGTGATGAGTCAAGCTGGGTTGTGGACACTGGTGCCGCATCTCATGTGACATCAAGGAAGGATTTTTTCTCTTCCTATACTCCTGGTGATTTTGGAACCTTGAGTATGGGTAATGAGACTGTTTCTAGGGTGGTTGGTATTGGTACAATCTGTTTGAAAACTAGTGTTGGAACTAAACTAGTTTTGAACAATGTGAAACATGCTCCTGATGTTCGTCTGCACCTAATTTCTGTTGGTGTTTTAGATGATGAAGGATATGTTAGTACCAACGGTGATGGAAAATGGAAGCTCATCAAGGGTTCCTTGGTTGTGGCTCGTGGTAACAAACGTCGTGGTCTATACTGGACTACGACCTCTGTTGTGTTGATATGGTGAATGCGTTGAGAGCGATAGCTCTTCAACATTATGGCACAAGAGGCTTAGCCACATCAGCGAGAAAGGACTTAATGTTCTAGCCAAAAAGAAATTTTTGTCAAATTTCAAAAGTGCTAAATTAGAAAACTGTGAGCACTGTTGGCTGGTAAACAAAATAGAGTTTCCTTTAAGTCCTACCCTCCTTCGAGAAAGACAGAGTTGCTTGAGTTGGTGCACTCTGATTTATGTGGTCCAATGAAGACAAAGACATTAGGTGGTGCACTCTACTTTGTCACTTTCATTGATGATTGCTCGAGAAAACTTTGGGTCTATGTCTTGAAGACTAAAGACCAAGTGTTAGGTGTCTTCAAGCAGTTTCAGGCTTCAGTTGAAAGAGAAACTGGAAAGAAACTGAAATGCATTCGTACTGATAATGGTGGTGAATATTGTGGACCATTTGACGAATACTGCAAGCATCAAGGTATTAGACACCAGAAGACTCCTCCCAAGACTCCTCAGCTTAATGGTTTGGCTGAGAGGATGAACAGGACCTTGATGGAAAGAGTTAGATGTTTGCTTTCTGAAGCAAAGTTGCCGAACTCATTTTGGGGTGAGGCTTTATTGACCGCTGCACATGTTATTAATCTATCTCCTGCTGTTGCTTTGCAAAGTGATGTACCAAATAGTGTTTGGTATGGAAAGGATGTTTCCTATGACCATTTGAGAGTATTTGGTTGCAAAGCTTTTGTACATGTGCCAAAAGATGAGAGGTCAAAGTTAGATGCCAAGACAAGGCAATGCATCTTCATTGGATATGGCCTAGATGAATTTGGTTACAGGCTATATGATCCAATTGAAAAGAAACTTGTGAGAAGCCGTGATATTATTTTCATGGAGAATCAAACAATTGAAGATATTGACAAAGCGGAGAAGGTAGAATCTTCAAGTTTTGATGGTATAATTCATCATGATGACGTTCCTCACACAAGTGTGCATGATGTTGTTGGGCTTGATAATCATAGTGACGCCCAGAATCATGTATCAAATCAACATGTTGATGTTGATAATAACAATGATATTGTTATTGATGATCCTGTTGCTCATGAAGTTGTGGACGAATCAAATATTCCGCTTCGGAGGTCCACAAGACAGCGGTTTCCTTCCTCCCGTTATTCATCCAATGAGTATGTGTTACTCACTGACGGGGGAGAACCTGAATGTTATGAGGAGGCCATGGAAGATGAGCACAAGGATCAATGGATTGAAGCCATGCAAGATGAGATGAAGTCTTTGCATGAGAACCACACTTATGAGTTGGTAAAATTGCCCAAGGGCATGAGAGCTTTGAAGAACAAGTGGGTGTTCAAAGTTAAAGTTGAAGAACACAACTTGAAGCCCAGGTACAAAGCTAGATTGGTTGTTAAGGGATTCGGTCAAAGGAAGGGTATTGACTTTGACGAAATATTTTCTCCTGTTGTGAAAATGTCCTCGATTCGCACAGTTCTAGGTTTGGCTGCTAGTCTTAATTTAGAGATTGAGCAAATGGATGTGAAGACGGCTTTCCTTCACGGTGACCTAGAAGAAGAGATTTATATGGAACAACCTGAGGGCTTCAAAGTAGAAGGTAAAGAAAATTTTGTGTGCAAACTCAAAAAGAGTCTTTATGGCCTAAAACAAGCTCCTAGACAGTGGTACAAGAAGTTTGAATCTGTTATGGGGGAGCAAGGCTATAAGAAGACTTCTTCAGATCATTGCGTATTTGTACAAAAATTTTCTGACAATGATTTTATCATCCTCCTGTTGTATGTGGATGATATGTTGATTGTGGGCAAGAATACTTCCAAGATTGACGAGCTGAAGAAAGAGTTGTGTAAGTCTTTTTCTATGAAAGACTTGGGTCATGCCAAGCAAATTTTGGGCATGAGAATTACTCGTCTTAGAGATAAAAGAAAGATTTATTTGTCCCAGAAGAAGTACATTGAACGTGTACTGGAGCGCTTCAATATGAAGAATGCTAAGCCTGTTAGTACACCTTTTGCTGGTCATATGAAGTTGAGCAAGAAGATGTGTCCTACAGCTAGGGAGGAAAAAGAGAACATGGCCAAAGTTCCATATTCCTCCGTCGTCGGAAGTCTAATGTATGCAATGGTGTGCACTAGACCTGATATTGCTCACGCAGTTGGTGTTGTGAGCAGATTTCTCGAAAATCCGGGAAAAGAGCATTGGGAAGCTGTGAAGTGGATACTCAGGTATCTTAGAGGAAGCTCAGATGAATGTTTGTGTTTTGGAGCATCAAATCCAATCTTGAAAGGCTATACAGATTCTGATATGGCAGGTGACCTTGATAACAGAAAATCCACTACTGGATATTTGTTTACTTTTTCAGGGGGAGCTATATCATGGCAGTCAAAGTTGCAGAAGTGTGTTGCACTCTCTACAACTGAAGCTGAGTATATTGCGGCTACTGAAGCCGGCAAGGAGATGATATGGCTAAAGCGATTTCTTCAAGAGCTTGGTTTGAATCAAATGGAGTATATTGTCTATTGTGATAGCCAAAGTGCAATAGACTTGAGCAAGAACTCCATGTACCATGCAAGAACAAAACACATCGACGTCAGATATCATTGGATTCGCGAGGAAGTGGAGAGTGAATCATTTCACATCAAAAAGATCCACACAAGTGAAAATCCTGCAGATATGCTGACCAAGACGATACCGAAAGACAAGTTCGATTTATGCAAAGAACTTGTGGGTATGAGCTCTCTCTAAAGAAGATGAAGATACCTTCTTCCAGTAAATGGGACTGGAGGGGGAGATTTGTTGAATCCATCCCATTTTTTGGTCAACTTTAGCTATTCAATTGGTACAAGCAATTGTTAAAAAGGAATAGTAATTGGAGTTGAAAATTAAGACTTGGTAGTTGGCAAATTGGTAAGATTTGCAACCATTTTTGACTTTGCTATTTTACCTATGTCATTAGTGACATAGGCATGGTTTTATCCTTCTATAAATAGAGCATTCTTGCTCATTTGTAGAACACACCAAGTTAGAGAGAAAAACCATTTTGAGAGCAAAGTGAGGTATTCCATAGACTATACAAAAGAATAGTCTGTGAAGAAAAATAGAGTGTGAGCGATATTTTAGTAAGACGGAAACCAAAAGAGTGTTGTTTCTTTTGAGTGTGTAGTAGTCACTTTGAGTATTGTATTTGTGACTACACAGTGTAAAATTCCTTACTATAGTAATATCAGTTGCTCCTCTTGGCCGTGGTTTTTTCCCTTATTTAGAAGGGTTTCCACGTAAAATTTTGGTGTCGTTATTTTCCCATTTTATTTCCATTACTTTTACCATATATATTGTTGTGCTTGTCCGCGTTTTCCCAACAAATTGGTATCAGAGCCCAGGTTGTCAACAAGTCTCAGCCCACCGGGAGAAACTGGGTTGTCGCTCTCTCCAGCCCAAGGCCCGATGTGTGAAGGGGGAGATTGTTGGGTTATCCCACATCGGAAGTGGAAGGGGCTGGTGGTCAATTTATAAGTGTGAGGGAAAGCCTCAACCTTTGAGCTAGCTTTTGGGTTGAGAAGGCCCAAGACCACCCAACACCTCTCCCTATCCTCCAGCTTACCTCATTTTCACCCCGCCCTCGTAGTCTCCCTCGTAGTCTCCATCTCCACCCTCTACCGCACCTCATTTGTACTCGGCCCTCCTAGTCCTTATTCTAACCCTCGAGCACACCTCATCTTTAAGTAAGATTCCTATTTTTTCTTGCTCTTTCAAGTTTCAACATGTGATTTGTGTTGTACTTCAAATTTTATATTTTTATTTTTAAATTTTTAAATTTCACCCTATTGTTAAATACTTACGTGTGGCTGGCTAGGAATTCTTCTTTATGAGTCATATAAAGTTTATTGACTGACAAGACTATATTAGATATATGTACAATTGGATTTGAATTGATTGACACATGCTACCAACACATAATAATTTCTCACACATTATGTAGTACAATTTTATCATGGCTTGATGTCACATAATATACTTAAATAAATTGTTCGATTAATTTATCGGGACAACTGCTACAAGTTTCCGGTTAAAAGATTATAATTTAAATTGTAGTATCACGTGTTTAAATTTCAATAATACAATTAGATGTATACTTACTGTCTATGTCTCAAATTATCTGTCATGTTTCTCTTTATACGCATCTTTAAAAACATGAATATGAGGATGTTTTAGTTATTTTATCTTTTACTAATATTTGAACAATCATAACATCGCATAATTGAGATGTATGTAGACTGTAGTCTTCAAAATAATAACTATAAAGGATAAAATGAGATAATTTTGTCTTGATTACACTTTTCAAACTATACCTAATTTAAGACATTTAATTTTAAAAATTACGATAAATAATTTAAGACGGAGAAATATATTCTTTAAGCAAGCATATTAATAACTAACCAACCCTGTCCTATACATTGAGAACTTTTAGCCTACTTACATTATTGACATGTGACTCATTAAGCAAATAATATCTGTCACATCAGTTTGTTTTTTTCAATCCAAACTAATCCCTTTGTATATTTCTTTTGATTTCTGGTTTAGTATTTGAAGTCTATATTGAAACTTTAATTAAATTCGAATCGCGCATTACAAGGTTTATTCAGGGATGACGCTCCCAACATAATTTTCTCCATATCCAGACTCGAACCCGAGAAATCCTTTTATATTAATGTATCAAGAAATTACATAATTCAAATATACTCTTGACCTCGTGTACAAGCTATCTATATATGTTCACTATAGTAATTTGAGCTTAAACAAGGTTTTATTACTTGAAATATCTTGATGCTATACTTCAATATCTACAAGATGGTTACATCCACTAACTATATTTATTTTATTAGTGAAACTTTATGCAAGGCGTGTTTACCAATTGAACTACCTTAATAGTACACTTCGATAGCTACAAGCTAACTACGTTCACTATAGTAATTCTGAGTTTAAGTAAAATTTTATCACTTAAACCTTCTTAATTCATACACTTTACAACTATAAAGTAGTTATATATATCCACTACCTATATTCATTTTATTAATTGAAGCTTATACAAGGCTTTATCACCAAACCGCTTTAATGCTACACTTCAATAGCTACAAGCTAGATACATCAATTACTTACATGTACTATAATAGTTTTCGTGCGCTTAATTAAGATTTTATTACTTGAATCATCTTAATGCTAAATTTTAACTACGAACTAGTAACATTCCCTATCTAAGTATACTTTATTAATAGCCAACGCTTATAATATAAGATCACTTTATCAACTGAACCACCTTAATATTACAGTTCAATAACTACAAGCTAGTTACAACAACTTTTTATATTCAATATAATAATTCAAGCTTAATCAAACATCTTTTTACTTAAATCATCTTAATATGCTACACTTAAACAGCTACAAACTAGCTACATCCACTATCTACTTACGTTCACTTATTAATCGGAATTTATATAAGATTTTATCAACCAAATTATCTTAATGCTACACTTCGAAAGCTACAAACCTACAAGCTAGCTAAACCAACCACCTACATTTATTCCACCAACCCTTGCTTATCCAAAACTTTATTACCACCCTAGCTAACAAAATTTAGGAGGGGGGAGGGGGGGTTATTTAATTTCCCTCCACCCACAACTTTACCAAAGTTGCACCAAATTTTATAAACTCTTTGTCCTTACTACTAACATGAAACACTATCAATTACTCCGTCCGTCCACATTTTTTTGTCAGGATAAGGTCATGTACTTTCCGCAAAAAAAAATTAATATAAGGTGTAATTTGATTAATATAATTTTACTGTATAAAGAATATCAAAAGTCTATATAACTTTTTAATTGAACAAAATGGAGTAATTATTAAAAGTAAAATTAAAAAAAATAATTAATTATTTCCTAATTATTTAATTTGATAATTAATCTTAGATATTTATTTTTAGTATACATGTCAAATGATTGTGGACGGAGAAAGTATTATTCGTACGTATATATAATTACATTTGCATACCACTAATAATTTAACCAGACATAAAGTACTATCCTAATTATGACCTTTTATATCTATCAGTTACATTTGTATATTTTGTTTGAAGTTTGTAGCACTGCTGTCACCAGCCAGATATTACACCAAACTCTCTTTTTTATGCAACTATACATTTAATTATATGATAACTACTTCTAATAAAAAATGTCATAATTATAACAACTTTATGTCTACCTATGTCCTACAATTAGAACTTCATGTCTATTTAGAAATGAAAGTAAAGTTTATATTTTTTTAATTGAGTTAATAATTAAAAATATATTAAGCTATCAGTTTTTGCGATTTTAATTATTAGTAATTTATTTATTAGAAGTTTGAATCTTTTTTCAACCTGAATTATTGTTATCTATGTATTAAAACACACCTAACTAGTTAAGTAGATGATGATAGTTAGAAGGTTCGCCTAATCAGCATCGATGTATTGACTTTAACAATTTATGTAGAAAAAGAAAATGATAGATAACTGAGTATGAAACTCATGAATATGATAGTTCATGTTTTTTTTATCATTATTTCTTTTTAAAGAAAAAAACTAACAAAAAAGAGTTTTTATTAAAAATATAATTTTTTCCTCATTTTATCAGACTCGTAATTAAAACTCTAACTTAAACATACTACTTTTATTGCCATGTGACTCAATTTTCACATGTTCTCACCCTCTACAAATTAAATAAATAGGGGGTAGAGTTATGAGAAAGTTTGTACCAAAAATTTTAGCCAAGAAAAAAAAATAAGTTCATATTTTCTCATACAAAGTTTTAAAATATTCATTGGGAATTTATTTCTTCAATGGCTTCCAATCTTCAAATTTGCAAAAATATCCAAAAAAGTCAAAAAATTGTTGTAGTAATAGTCCCTTTTCTAGCACAAGGTCATCTTAATCAACTTCTACAACTCTCTTGCCTTATAGCATCTTATAACAACATAAAAGTTCATTATGTTAGTACAAAAACACATAATCTTCAAGCAAAAGTTAGGGTTGTAAATAGTTTTGACTCTTTTTCCAAAATTCATTTCCATGAATTTCCTATTCCTAATTTCATCTCACCAAATCCAAATCCAAATTCGCGAATTAAATTTCCATCTCATCTTCAATCTTCATTTGAATCATCGTCTTATCTGAGGAATCCTGTGAAAAGGTTAATTCAAACTCTTTCATCCAAGTATCAGAGAGTCGTTATCATAAACGACTCTTTGATGGGGTCAGTTGTTCAAGATTATGTGTCAGTACCAAATGCTGAGGCATACACTTTCCATAGTGTGTCAGCTTTTGCTCTGCTCCTATTTATATGGGAGCGGAAAAAGAGACCATTTCTTATAGACTCTGAAATGTTGATTGACCTTCCTTCCCTCGAAGGTTGTTTTAGTCCAGAATTCGAGAGACTTATGAAAAGAGAATATGAATGCATGAACTTTAACTCGGGAAAGATTTATAACACGTGTAGAGTCATGGAAAGTCCTTTTCTTGATTTGTTGTCGAAAGAAGTGACCAATAACAACGAAAAACAATGGGCCCTCGGCCCGTTTAACCCGGTCACATTTCCCAAGAACGGGCCCAATACCAAAAACCACACGTGTTTGTTATGGCTCGACAAACAAGAACCAAACTCGGTGATATTAGTGTCATTTGGTACCACGACTTCATTTTCTGACGAACAAATAAAGGAAATGGCAATTGGACTAGAGCAGAGCGAACAAAAGTTCATTTGGGTGTTGAGAGACGCGGATAAAGGGAATGTTTTTACTAAAGACACAACAAGAAAGATAGACTTGCCAAAAGGGTTCGAGGAGAGAGTTAAAGAAAGGGGGATTTTGGTTAGAGATTGGGCACCTCAATTGGAGATCTTGTCACATTGTTCGACTGGTGCATTCTTGAGTCACTGTGGGTGGAATTCATGCATGGAAAGTGTCTCGATGGGCGTGCCAATAGCTGCATGGCCAATGCATTCTGATCAACCAAGAAACACTGTATTAATTACCAAGATTCTTAAAATTGGAATTGTTGTTAGAGAATGGGCTAATAGGAATGAATTGGTAAAATCAAATGTGGTGAAAAAATGTGTGGAAAAATTAATGGCATCAAAAGAAGGAGATGAAATGAGGAACAAAGCAAAAAATTTGAGTATAGAAATTAGAAAATCAGTGGCAGAGGGTGGAACTAAACGTATAGAATTGGATTCATTTATATCTCATATAACAAGGTAACACGTTCTCGCAATATTGTTCATACTCTCCAAAAGTATTATCGTTAAAAAGAATCCAAGCGACATGGGGTATTGAAGAAAATCAAGAATATTCATGCATGATGCATTTGAAGTCAAATATATAAAATTCCATTTTGATTTAACTTTTATATGTTAAGAGTGTTATAAAAAAAAGTATAATTCTTGCTTGATGTATTTTCAGATAATTACTTTCCTTTTTTATGAACAGTAACATATTATCTTTCGTTTAATAACGGATAGCAGCATCGCATTGAGAATTGACTCGTCGGATTAACCACTTAGACGGAGAGTTTCCCATATTCCATTTCATTGGCAACTGAAATAGATCTAAACGGATTGCTTGGTACCCAGGGCTTCAAAAATGTTGTATGTGTCATTTTTTTATAAAAACAATTTTGCCAAGATTAATTAAATGTTTTACATTTTTGGATATATAATTATAATAACTTCAAATTCATTTTACAATAAAAAACCGAATTCACGTGCATCAATAAACAACTCTCTAGCTTCGTGTTGAGGTATGATAATCTTTTTTTGTACCATTTTGATTATATCGAATGTGTGAACGATTTGCTCTGTTTGTAACTTGAAGTAATTATTTATTTATATCGAGGATTTTTTTATCAAACTATGTTAATTCACCAAATATAAGTATTATATACAAACAAACATCATGCATTATAAATTTGATCTGAACATCGAGTACGACTAAATATTTATCTTTACTAATTTAAGTTCATACCACAAAATTTTAATTTGAAGGGTAAATACTCCAACTTAAAATAACTTTAGTCTCTAACTAAAACTTTTAATAAAAAATGAACATATTATCTATCATTCCACTGTAATCTTTAATAATCTATTTTTTGACAAAAATAATGTATCGATTTTAATCACACAATTTTAAAAAGATAAATAGGGTATATGGCCTTATCTCATCATTGGTGAGTGGTGACAGTGAGTATAAATGTGTATTTCATTAATATGTTGAAACACACAAAAAAAATTAAACAGGTCCACAGACAAAAATCCATAGGTGATGGAAACAAAAAAAAGAAGTGCTTTCAACACTTTAAGTGTCGACAACTAAGCTCAAAATGAATAGTTGAAAAGATGGAAAATATAATTTAATAATAAGAAAAAGTATGGAAAAATATGTAGTTTAATAATGAGAGAGAGTATGAAAAACACCTTAAATTTGATGCAAGTTACCAAATTTCACTTCTAAATTATTGGCCGATTTAGAAATATAAATTTATTTAATCGTGTTTTTAATGTCATCAATAATATGGAAGTGAAATTGGTAATTTGCGTTGAATTTAAAGGTAAAAATTAAGCGGCTAAAAAAAAATTATTATGTTTGAATAATGGTATACAAATATAAAAGTCAGACGTCACTAGTACTGGTATTGATTATTCGTCACATTTTTATATTATGATACTCATCTCATACCATGGATTTATTCTAATGTATATAAATATTTTAGTTGAAAAACATAAAAAAAAATTTTTTTATATTTGAAGGTATTCCCATTGGACAGCTCTTACCTCACTCGGACAGTGCCAACAAGACTTTGATGCAGGGTTTGACGTGAGTCTACATGAATTTACAAGTCTACCATGTCCAAATATTTTTCCTCTATTACTCAAGTTGTTTGGAAATAATTTTTTGCTAGGAATAGAAGCATGTAATTAAGATCGATTCAAGTATTTTGAATATTTTTTTTGCTAGGAATAGAAGCATGTAATTAAGATCGATTCAATATACTTGCTTTTGAATAGATGTGGGTAGAAAAGTCTCATGACCCCTTTTTCGTTTCAGCATTTTATTGTACTGTGGGTCACTAACCTAAAAAAAATTCGGAAAAAAACTACTACAAACAGTCCGAAAAAAGTAAAATGTACATAGACCTTACCGTTTATATAGGTCTATGTGCCTTAAGAAGGTAGATAGATTGTTTTCAATTAACCCTCGACTGAACAAACAATGAAAAAATGTTGCCAATGACCATAAAAAGGAAATAGATAACCAAAGACCTTATCATATACATCAACAGATTATGAAATTAATTAGCCTATCTGTATTGTGGGAGGGAAGAAAAGTGGAAATGAAAAAGAATCTGATTACTACACTACCCTGGTAACTTCAATACATCTATCTAATTGTCTCTATTCTGGGCACTATCTTGAAGATTTAGGACTTATAACTGGAGATTCTATACTACATTAACCTGACATATGTCGTTATACCTAACATAGAAATCACACTTGGAAAGGGTAGACGATTAGCGAGAGCAGCAGGTGTTGTAGAAATCGAACTTCTACGCCTTGGGACTGCTTAGGCTCTTAATGTCCTTATCCTTGAGGTACCATTGAGGTATAATTTTGGAAGCATGTGGATAGAGATCCTTATATGCATTCTTTATAGTCCCTTCTGCAACTGTGGTTGCAATTGAGATATCTGCATGTACAGCCTATCAGTCAAGCTACAGAGCCGGAATAAAAGTATCTTCGGTATATCTAGATCAGCACTATTCTTTACGCAACCAATAGTCGATTTGGAAACAATAAAAGTATAGCGCGGTAAAATATAGTATATTGCCCAGGTTTACAAAAAGAAGGTAATGCCCAAACCTCGCAGGGGTTTCTTTGAATCTGTAAGCTGTGTTAGCATGTATATTATTGCTGCAGCAATTGAAATAGGACTCCTCCTGCAAAATCAGGAATAAACATTTATGTTATTTGACCAATGAGATAGTCACGTACAAATCTGTGGCGAAACCCATTGTCCATCGCTCTAATCTTTTCAAATCCACAATCTACTTGATTACTAGACTAAAATTACTTGTGGTTAAGGCGCAAAAATTAATATTTGATAACTTGATTAGACGATAACTGGAACCAAAAACACTTCTGTACCTTATATCAAACTCTTCTGACTTCTTGACAGTTTCCTGGACAGCCTTAATCTCTTCATGGTTCATTCCAATGTTAGAACAGAAACGTCTCTGACATTCATGCATGGTCCGTATCAGATAATACACAAATATTCATATTGTACTGAATGCGCTCACAAAGAGGAGCAGACCACAACACTTGCTCTCACTCACCAGATAGTCTCCAGCATGTATAGTCCCCATCTCCATCGAGTCTCCCATTTCAACCTTCAATTGTTTCACAATGAACTCTTTTGCTCGGCCGATTTCCTTCTTTGTAGCTCCATTGGCGATTGAGCATATTTCTAGTTAACACCCAAAGGTTCAGAGAAGTTCATACAGAGGACTGAACCATTAATCTACATAATAAGATGTCATAGTAGTACCTTTTACAGTGCGTGCTTTGCCTTCTTGCCGACACGCAATGTAAATACAAGCAGCCACCAAGGCGTCCAGATTCCTTCCTCTCGTACACTTCTGGTCTTCCAGCCTTTTGTATATCTCACTTGCTCGGTCCTGCAGAAGATTAAGGGAAATATGCATGTTAAAAAAAGACATGGGTAAGACTTGTTCTTACGTAATAAAGCCACGTCTGCGCTCTTCTTGAGAATAAAAGAAGAATATAACACTCATTTAACAATTTAATTGTTGAATAGTGTCGTTAAGATTGCAAAACTCTCAACACAATTTAATTTGACCTTCTATTTTATTATTTATTTCAAATACACTATTAAAGTTTTAATATTTATAACCTAAATTAATTGAAGCATTTACTTGTAATGAGCCATCAGAACCAACATACAATAGAGGCTAGACATTAACCAGACCATATATTATCATCTAATTTTATACACATCAATTAGATAGGTTCAGAGATTGAGATTAAGATTTCTATTCAATTCTCATTAGCGAAAGCGAGGCCATAATGTGCTATCTCTTACATATATACAATACTTCTACTTTCATATTTGACAAAAAAATATTAGTTCGAAAATAATTAAAATATATTATGTCTTATACTCAAGAGATTAAACAACATATTTCGAGAATTTCATAACTCATTAATTACCTCTATCATTTACTATATTACATGAAGGTATAATTTGATATCGTATATATTAATCCTTTTGACATACCAATTCTATGTAACTATAAAAGTTCATATTTTTTAATTAAATCAAAAATTGTATATACTTTATTAGATATCACAAATATAGTTGTAAATATTCCTCCTAGAATTAAAATAACTTAATTTAACATACTTCCTAAGCCTTTTAGAAGAAAGCAAATACACCCAAGTGATTGGGGCAGACCAAAAGTTATGGGCTTATAGTACCTACTGCACATTCCATTATGGCACATTAATTTTTTTTCGATATAATTCCATTTTATTATTATCAGATTATTTAAGGAGAAATCATTTTTTTATATAATTATTTTTATATTAAAAATTGAAATTTGAGATATCTAAATTAAAGAGAAGAATTATTCAATAGTATTTTATAAGCCAAAACGAAATTTTTCAGTCTTTTACTTCCTTTACAATCATAATTCAATTTATCAATAATTTTGGATAAATGTGTAACAATATACTGCTGTATTATATTTGTTTCTTTTTACAAAACAGTCAATAATTAGTTATTTTGCTCTTCAGCTAAAGTAATTTGCTTTTCCAGCCACCCATAATATTCTTTTTTTTTTTAAGGTTACCTAGGTACTGAGTATTAATAATTCTAGTTAAGGCTCCTACTTTTGAATAATAATGGGTCGTTATAAACGAGATTTTCTAATTTTTTTGTTATGGTTGATGATCAAAATTTAAAATATATTTTTTCTTAGGAAAAAATAATTTTCTAAAAAAACATAGATAATAAATGTTTCTAATAAAAAAAAATTCAAACTATATTCAAGTTATTTGTTAATCCCCACCCCACCCCCATCAATCTTCCTACACTTGACATTTGTCCAATCTTTATGTGTATGTTACATTTAAAAAATATTATTATATATTTATGTGTAAGCGAAATACAAAAAATAATAATCAATATTTCATTTTAAAGTTGGATTAAACTTTAAAAAAAAAGGGTTGAAATGAGAAACAAAAAAACACAGCCTCTGACTAAAGTATTGATAAAATA
This sequence comes from Solanum lycopersicoides, assembly GCA_022817965.1. Lineage (NCBI taxonomy): Eukaryota > Viridiplantae > Streptophyta > Magnoliopsida > Solanales > Solanaceae > Solanum > Solanum lycopersicoides. Next base: position 23,828 of record JAJJBR010002527.1, read on the forward strand.
TCTTACTTTTTGAGAGTCGAACATAAAAATATGATAAAATTTTGCCATATATATTATTAATATTTAAATAATTTTATTCTTGATTTGATATTAAATTATATTTTGAGACAGAGAAAATAGTTCAATAGAATTTGTAGGAAGAAAAGACATCCTTAAATATCGCGCGGAAACATACAATTTTGATGGAAAATAAAGATAACCCTGGATTACGCCCGCTGATAATTAATATTTGAATTAAATATTGCACGATCATTGCACCTTCAACTAACATAGAATTATTAAGATTACTTAGAGACCTTTGCTCCCTACATTTGATCGATACGACAAAATATTATTATTGGAGAGGAGGATGTGCGACTAGTTACTACATTTTTTTTTGATGTTAATTTAATAAAATACAAGTCACTAAGAATAAAAATGGTTTAAAAATCAGTCATGTTTTTAAAAAAAGGGAGTCTATGAAGAAGTGGTGAATGACGCAGCGATTATTAAATTGCAATTATTAAAATCTATTTTTTTCAATTTATTTTGTTAAGTTTTATTAAGGAGTAAAGGACCCTATAAAAACAAACCCTTTCGCTGCTTTTTATTGAGCGGAGGGAGGCATAATGTTGGCAATATAAAAAGTGTAGTGAAATTTGTGAAAAAAATATTTTGTTATATTAAATTAATTGGACTTTGAGATATGTAGTGAAGTCTGCTTGTTAGGTATTTTTGTAACCGTTAACCGGCGGTAGTTGTACCTGACTCGACGGGAGTTAATCTTATATATCGCTTATATTCATTAGTTAATCTAGATAAATGTCCTTATCCTCTAGAAGTTTTAATTGAAATTAGATGCATTTATTGACATACATTTGATAAAAAAAAATTAAAAGTTAGCGTTTAAAGTAGGTTTGTTTGTGTCCATTCAGCTTATTAAAATGTCGTGGTCAACTAAACTTCAAAAGAGCTGTCATTATTTTGGATATTTGTACAGTATTTACTTGTATATACGTATTATGTCTCAATGTAATAATAAACTTTATTTTTATGTAAATAAAACTTATTTAAGTTCAAATAAATAGCTGGGTTAGTATTTATAAAGTAAAAATTATTAGTATATAATATAATTAATATTTATTATTTTTAAATAATTAATTTTTTTATTACTGTCTTTGATTTATTTACATGGTATCTATTAATCATAATATTATTATTATTATTATTATTAATAATATTTTATTATTATTATTGTTTTATTTTTTATTCTTTATTATTATTATATATTATATATTCTTATATATTATTATTATTATTGTTTCATATTATTTTAATATAATATTATTATTTATTATTATTATTATATATTATTAATTATTATTATATTTTATATATTATTACTTATTTATTATTATAAATTATTATTATTTTCATATTGTTATCATATATTATTATTATATTATTTATTTTATCATTATTATTTTAAATGTTTATTAATATATTAATATATTATTATTGTTATTAAATCATCTATTATATTTGATAGTATTAGTTATAATTGACAATTATAGGATTTGAGGTTTATTCTATTGTCATATCGTTGATTTAAAATTTGTAGTATAAATTTTATTATTATTTAATATTTATTTTATTTTTATTATGATTTATTAAATAGTATATAAATAATAATTAATTAAGTTAATATTTTATTATTTTTTTATTATTATTATTTAATTATTCACTTAATTATCTTTTAGTATAGCTGTAATTAATAGTCATAAGTTTACTCCAGACACTAAAGTATAGTCTATAGTATTATATATTTAAATATAAAATAATATATATATAATGTGAAGTTAGATATGCTATATTTGACGTTCTCATCATATTATCTTCATTATTATTATTATTATTACTATGTTATATTATTATTATTCTCGATGTATCATTAAACCTCAATTATTATTAAATTTTTATAGTTATTTTTACTGAGTATATACTACTATTTAAATTATTAATAACTTAAACTATTTAATGAGCATCGCTTAAACTTAACTATTTAAATGGGAGTATTTCAGATATATTTTATTAAAAAAAAAATGTTTATTCAGACACTTATTTGCCAAACCATCAAACATTTTTTTTTAACTTACAGCATTATATACTTTTATCCAAACGCTATAATCTGCTATTATTTTATAAATAAAATAGTTTCATGAGCACTTTTTAAAATAAAGTACTTTTAAAGATTGCTAAATTTTTAGATTTTATTCGATACAATGACCCCAAACTCTCACCAAAACGGGACTTCACCTAATTAGCTTGAAGCATTTATAGTATTATATAGAATTTCGTTCGCAAAATCGCATCTCGTTAAAATATTGTACCTAATAGTTAAATAAGTATAAGATAAAAATTTATTTGAGAAGACAGTTTTAATCCTGGATTTGGAACTCACTAAAGCTATTTGAAACTATCTAAAATGTATTTTCTATTGTGCGTAAGTTGCATGCAAAAAATATTTCTAAAGAGTGTAAACTATAATATATCCAAATAGTAATTATACCGTCGGTATAGCGCTTTTAACATAAGAGACTTAAGAAGGTCTTCCACCTAGAAAATTATTAACATTTGAAAAATATTAAAATGATAACCAAATATATATAAGAAAAAATTATTATTTTATATTAATTTCTAAAATACTCATTTTTTTTGATACGACTTTTGGTCCTAATTATAGTGTATTTTCATATTTAACATTAACCCGCCACATTAAACAGGACTAATAAAGCAAGTAAGAAAGGGGAGCACAGGGCATTTTAACAATAGCACACGAGTTCGGATCAAGGGGTTTCAGGAATAACTTTTAATCAATGACGCTTACCGACACGGACTTGTCGGCAAATTGGCGTAGGCATAAATATCTAGTTTTTCATATTGGAGTATGTATTTTTTATAACTATGAACCAAGTACTGTTTAAACTGAGTCAAATCACACTATATTTTAGCTCATGTTTCTCGTTTTAATTCTACCTCACAGTTCAGTATATATTTATTTTAATTTTGATACGGTCACGGGGCAGCTTCTAAGCCGATAAGATGGACAAAATACATAGTTATACTCGCATATTTTATTAGACATTTTGTAATTTTTGTTATATATAAATATATATTAATCTGAGTGATAATAGATTGTATACATTTTGAGTATTAAATTGTAGATATTAGTTAAAGAGAGCTGAAATTAGGTCAGTACGTTACTTATTTCTGCTACAAACAGAATAAGACAAACAAACTGAAAGAAGACTTTTAAAAGAATAGATTCCATTACCCGATCATCTCTCGAATTGGAGACTGCAACACATGACACTCCATCACCTGGTGAGAGCCTAAGATAAATCCTAAATTTATTGGGAGAGATAGGCACGTATGAAGAGTTAGTCATTCAAACTATAAGTATAAATTTATCTCGACTACCCAATGCCAAGCAAATTTTAAGAAATTATCGAATATGAGTAATAGTATTAGAAACTTAAGTAATACTAGCATGCTAAGGACTAACGGCATATGAGAACAAATGCATAGATAAACCATAAAACCTACGCACATATTTGATAGAGAGACATCTGAGAGACTAGTAAATCTCAAGTTTATAGAGAAGTTTATAAAATTATCAATAACATTGATTATTGCTTTGATATCATTTATTAGATTTTATAAATTTATCAATGCTTAAGGACATATTACAATTAAATTCTCATTTACTGTCATTCGTAAAAGTACCTAGAATTTTAATGTAATTTCAGGAAATTTATCACTAAATACTATATATTTTTATAATTTTATACTCGCATTTATTATACTTGTTCACTTACACATACATTCTTCCTTTTACACTTTTATTATTTGCAGTACATAATTTTTTATTCATTTCAGCACTAAAAGAAATTTACTTTCATTTTATACAATGTTCTAATAAAGAGTCTCACATCGATCCTTTAAGAAATAGGTGGTTTATTTAATATATTATTAAATATAGTGAAAGTATTCATACATTTTTTCTCTCACAAATAGTTTGCCAAAAACATAATACATATTGATTTAAAATAAGATCCATATACGCCATCAATTAATATGACAATATTTTTGAACTCTCAAAGTTCAAAATAATATTTTGCTATACCAAACTTTTCTCTTCATGTTTATATATATCTCTAACATATTAATAATCACCCAATTTAAGTGATAACTCAGGATTATTAAATAGGTATCTATTTGTACATAATTTTTGTAAATTTAATTTCCATAAAACTTAGATTAGATTAAGTATATGTTGCGATTTCACTATATTACACAATCAAAGGAATAAAATAAAAATTATATATATGCCTGGATGAGCATATCGTACCTAAGATCATGCAAATTATCCTACATAAATTAAAATGTATGAGATACTCGAGACATGATGAGGTCTCACAGATAATATTCTCCAAGCAGAGCGAACACATCGCCGTCAACTGATGTAAGTACTAGGGACTTATTTGGGACTATCATATGGCATAGTTTGAGCATACGCTGTAAAGTTCTATCTCCCTGTGTTAAGAGCACATTGCTGCACTATCCAGCCCAAGTCTAATCTATAGATGTCTCCTTTTTTTGTAGAGTCCCACACTATTTTGCTAGCGAAAGCTGTAAAGTTAGGGCCTATTTAAATTAGGTGACGCCATTGTTTATGTTCTTTGATACACACTAGATCGCCTAAGTATAATTTTGAGTGATCTAATCGTATTTAAATTGAAGAGGGGAAAAGAAACATTGTTCATCAAAACATTTATGTATCTCATTTTATTATTTGTAAAACTTTTTTGTTTTTTCTTTTGTAAATTTGTGTCAAATTTCATTATAATAATTATATATCAATAATTGAAGCATGTTAGGAACTAACATTAATTTCATGAATCACCTGAGTACGTCGATAGAGAATTATTTTATAATGTCGCGAATAGCCATAATTAATATTGTCTATTTTAATTGTTGTATATACTTTTTAGTTTAAAGCAAAACAAATGGATAATTGCAATATAATCGTCAGAATGGAGAAAACAATTTTACATAAAATTGTACGAATAATGTTAAGTTTTTTCTCTTTTAAATGAGTTCATTTTTATTGAGAGTACAGGTTTAACAAAAAATAATATCTCTATATGTTTGAAATAGGTTTTGAACTATAGTAAAAAAAGAAATCGACAAATTTCCTAACATTAACCTCACGACAGCAGTAGCAAAGGAAAACAACAATCGAAGAGTAACCTCACTTGTAAAATTATAACTCGATGTGTAATTGTCCACCTGAAGCACGGTAATAAAAACTCACAGCCGCAAATTCAATCATACTTAATAGATTTAAAATTTTAGCTCGTCGTTTGATATTCATCATTCACCAGGTTTAAATATTTCCACGTGTTTTGTGCATGATACGAAATGTGAGTCCTATCTCAACTTTACGACCGACCCGCTTCACTTAATCGGTTTATAAATTATCCCAAACGACAAAGAAACCGCAAGTCAATTTTTCTATTTTCTGATCTGATTCACATAAATTCGGGATCGGGTCAGGTGGCATGGGTTGACTCATACTGTTCGGACTGACGGAACACGGAGGTGGTAATTTGACCATGCCGCGGGTGATACAAGTTTGTTGGAGTGTGGACTTGTACTGGAATCGAGGTCAATAGATGAACTTCTGAGTGGCGTACGGTTGCTGATGAATCCGGTGCATCAATGAACCCGAACCGTGTTGGAGGACCGTTTAAGCCCTCGCGTTGCTTGGTGATTGGTTGTCTTTCTCTAACTTTCATTATCTAAAAGGTCCTACTCATGTAGGAAGAATTCAATAACTGGAGATCTCCATCTCTAAGCTAGGTTTGCAAGAAATCTAGATGGTGGTGATCCTTGAACCGTGCCCTACTTTATGCGCTTTTAAGGCTACCCTTGCTAATATGGCTGACTAGGTAAAAACTTATCGAACTTGAAACCAACCGCGTTTCTAAAAGTTTCTCTACTTTTTATATGTATCTTCTTGTTTTTGGGAATATTTGAATTTTTGAAGGGTCTAGATGTTGATGTGGAGTATACTTTTAGTGGTTGTAAGAAAATATGTGGTCCTAGCTTCGGTTTTCAATTTCTCCTGTGTCTAGTTTCGTTTTTTTGACTTGGCACAGCCAGGAAGTTTAAATGGTAACAGATCTCAAAGAGATACTTTTCCGAATTTCGTATTTGTTAAATCGTATAGATATAATAAGATGTAGTCAGAATGCCGTGACAATTAGATAAAACATAGCTCAACGTTGTAATGAAAGTTTGATAATTATATAGTAGCCATATAAATAAAGTATAAAAAGTGTTCTTTCTGAAGAGCGAGTAATAAATAGGAATAGTAAAGTTAACAAAACTCAAATTGTAAATGGAGGGAGTAATGTGGTGGTTTTTATTGAAAATTAAGTGTTGTGTGATATTGACAATATTTGGACCAATAAATTGGATTAGTTCCCAAGAGAATTGATAATTTGAATTTTATATTTTACTTGGAAGGGTGGGTAGTTTTGGATAGTAATGGTAATTTTTGGAAATAGTATATGTGTGAGTTTCAGTACATTGTCAATAGTTTAGTTTAACTATGGTTATGAAATGTAGGTGTGTTTTTTGTGCACTGATCTCTTTAGTTATATAATCTTTTAATAAATTATTTATGCCAAAAGCCAGTTGTTGATTGAAGCCTGCTCATTTTGCAAGGAGTATAATAAATGATCCAAGCAAGGTTAACACAATGCTTAGCCCAATTAATATCATATTACATACTCCAAAACCACCACAAAAGGGAAATTAGGCATCCACATGATTTAATGAAGATCTCGCATGCTCGTACCCCTCAAAAACTTTTGGACTTCCTTTCTGTCTACGAAATACGTACATTGGGATGGTGCTCCCACTTTCGAAACTTTTGAGACTATCCGGATCTCATCTTTGTCCTCTATCCACAGCTACTGGATTGCTCCTTTTTAGTACCTTACTTGACGTCATCCATATACTTCTCAAAAAAATTGTTAAAACATTACATCCTAGTTCTGCTCAAGCATACAGAAAATCATGCTTTTCCACAGATGTATACTATGACGCTGCACAACAGTAAGTAACTATACTTTATGCATAAGCAATCCAAGTTAAACGGACACCTTCCGTCGGTTATCTCTTATTTCTTTTTTATTGTATATACTTCAAGCAACGCCACTGTGTTTAATTAATTTTCCTACCCAGTTCTCAAGGTCAGAGGTACACTATAGTATGGTACAACAATACTTAACAGAGGAACAAGCTAATTTTTTTTTCTGCTTTTTTAGGTGTTTGGAGATAAGTCCTATCGTACCAGTATGTTATCATAACACATTATTTGATTTATCCTTGGCTGTCGATTATATCTAGAGACAATAACTTATGTACGATGGTTTGACCTTTGTTCTTAAAACTAAGTGGGGGTGTGTTGGCCGGTTTAGCTATAGTGAATTAATTGGTTTCAAATACATATTGGGTTGTGATTTGTATGAACCGTACTGATGATCTTAGACAGTTTGTTTTTTGTCCTTTTTACATGTCTTTACATGTTGAGAAGTTTAAGATAGTTATTTTTGTTGGGATAGTCAAGTGTGGTCCCCCATTGTTGTGTGCAATTAATTAATATTAATTGTCCTTTTCCTTCTTTGCAGGTTGAGCCTTGTTTCCACCATAAAGGTTTGGTCCTCCTGTTTTTGTTAGATGTTTCCTTGTTTTCTCTTTCTTCTTTTTTTCGCATACGAAATGAGGCAAATTTTCGAATTGCCTGTTGCTTGCGCTGTTTTAAAAATTTTGTTTTTGGTGTATATTGCCTAAGAATTATCTTCAACTTTACTAAACGTGCTTAGCCTTGAGCACATACTCTCTAAAGGTGTCCAGTAAATTCTTATTCTGGTAATCCATTCTTTCAAAAGAAATCTTACTGAAATTCTGATGGCCATACTGCTATTCTCTCCTAGTCTAGAGTTATTTCTTGTTTGAGGAATATGGCTTTCACATCAGCATTGTACCCATGCGTGCTATTATCTTTCATATTACAGCTTGAAATCATAATGCAAGGGATACACAGCCCTATGTAGTGGCCACCGTTGCCAGCTATCTTTCCTTGGCAACACCATCAGCAATCAGAGTTAGTGATCATAGGAAGTACTCTTTTAACCCATTCCTTTTGGAAATCAACCTTTAACACTTTATCCTTATAAAACCTGTGGTACTGGGACAAATTGCTCCTTC
>JAJJBR010002529.1:0-20000 GCA_022817965.1 Solanum lycopersicoides
TGCCCCCTTTCTTCGAGTGCCCCGCCCGGTCACTGGGCTGTTGGCTTACCAAGCACTTGCCCGCTGCTCCCGCCGCCCGCTTGGCGGGCGGAGCGCTCGTTATCCTGACTTTTCTCTCTGCTGGGGCCCTCCCATTGCTATAGCCATAAGCTATGGCAGCTCCAGCTCGCAACCACAGGGGCCCGCCCCGCGAGGCCAGAGTGGGCTCAGCGGTCAGCCTCCATTCGAATTATGTTAGGGGGTCTTTCGCTTTTGCCAGATCTAGAGAGATACTACAAGTCCTCCGTCCCAGATTCCATCGCCGCGGCCATCTGGTTCACCGGTACTACAAAAAGTCTCATGCTTACGTTACTGTTATTGATGGTTTGATTATCTTGGACCACGAGGACCCAGTCGTGCTTCTGGTTTCCATTCCAATCATCATATTGATGATAAATCTCCTCGTGCTCTGCCATAAGAACTTGGAGTCCGTATCATGGTGAAGATAAGGTAAGGCTGTGATTCTTGCTCAAAAAACAGACCGAACGCCTTCGAGTTATTGGCTCGTCCAACCCGGCAGCATTCATGAGTCGCTAGTTCAACTGTCCCTCGGAGACAGGGTCGAGAAGTACCATGCATGGTTGCCCCCCGTCCTTTCTTTCTATCAGTCTCACCCAGCAAGCCACCCCAACCCTACAGCCAAAAAAGGTAAGCGCCTAGCGCGAGCCTTATTTATTAGTTTAGTAAAGTCAAGCTTTGGCTCCCTAAAGACTAAAGAAATGGATAAAAAAAGGGGGGGACTTATGCAACGGGCTATGCCACCCAAACCAACTGAGGGAAGTCGCATCCGTCCCATCGCAAGCACCTACAATGTCATGATCACATTGGTTTACCCTAGTTTCTTTGGTAGTTTAACGTACGGTCGCCCCTCCAACAAGAAAAGGTATAAATATGGAAACTTCTCTGCCATTTGGATCGGAGAATTTATGGAGGAAATCGGGTTTTAAATTCCCAGAAACCGCACGATTATATAGCCAAAGGGAATAGGCCGCGCCTAAAATCATCCCAAGCGCTGCTAATGTGGCTACTAAGCTATTTCTTTGGAAAGCTCCTACTAAGATGAGAAATTCCCCGATAAAGCTGCTAGTACCAGGTGAACTCATATTGGCCAAAGTGGAAGAGAAGAAAATGGTAGAGAGATTCGGCATGGTGCTCACTGAACCTCCGTAATATCTAACAAGTCGAGTCTTATGTCGGTCATATAGAACACCAACACATAGAAAAAGGGCTGAAGAAACCAGTCCATGACTTGACATCGGTAGAATGCTACCTCCAATTCCCTGTATGTTCGATAGAGCCAAAGATTCCCCCCCACTGATCGGAGTACGCCGATTACCCCCGAACCGTACAAGATAGTTACCACCTATCATACGGCTTTCTAACTTAACTTCTTTTTCTGGTCGTTCCGCTCTGTCGATCGATGGTAGTATAAGAGATCTGTAACCCCCCGAAATTTTTTACATAATGGTTCCTGCTTCCTACCCATAGTTAGCATGTATCTCCCCCGGTCATACTTTAGTATCACATCGTAGACCCCCACCCCAACGCTATCTTCCTTATCAGTGAACCGGAACATAGTGCATAAGTACTCTTCGATGCAGCGGGGACGAGACGACGTGACATACTACGATCACGTACAGAAGTGCTGTCCTTCGTCTCGGCAATATGGAACCTCTCAACAGCTCCCGTTCTTTTATGGGGTCCTATCGGGATAGGTAGGCCCAAGCCTTTTCCCTCCCCCTCCCTCCATAAGACCCTCTTTCTCTTTCCCGAGAGGGAAAGAAGATAAGAAAGGATTCCTTTTTTTCTTTCATGTGAACGGCCCTATCTTGTATCGAAAGGTTTTTCGTGCTATACACCACGTTGAGAAAGACCAACCTCCTATGTACCGTACTCTTTTTGTACCTCGAAAGGGGGGTCCTCCTTATGATGCTACGGACGGCTGTCCGAAGTGCAAGGGGTAAACTCGGACTCGGATAGGATAGGATTGTGCGCGCCGGGCCCTTCGGGTCTCATATTTTGGCCGAGTTTACCGTACCTCCGTCCCCTATGTTAGGCGGCCGTAATATTTTGTTACGTTCTACCGCTGTTACGCCAGAATAAAAGGTTCCACACGAGCTCCCGTTCTGCGGCGTGGTGGCAGGACCGCTAGGGGAGTGGCTCCGGGTATAGATAGGGTGAAATCTGCAGGGGTCATGCAAATACATAGGCCCCTTCCCTTCTCTTTTGGATGAATGGGGTGGTTTAGAAGGCGCTTTCCGATCTACGGTCCCTCGGAGCGAAGGGTTAGGCAGGTAGTATGGGCCCTCTGACTTCCAGCTATGTGCTGTGCGGCTCCCGCGAAGCGAATGAAGGGAAGCTCTTCGAGCTTCCGGGTGAGCTTACGCTTACTCTCAGCCTCTTTGATTGATAGGCGGGCGGGCTAAGCCCCCTACTTAAGATTCAATTCATAAGGCTAATTTTATGTTGTCGTGAGGCTTTGGTTAGGCCGACTACTATAGGCTAGCTACTTCTAGCTTCTATACTGGCCCTTCCACTTTGGTGTAGTTTTCGTTTGTATTGGTACTGAATGAACATATCAAACAAAGGCGAGCAGTATAAGCCCTTCTCCGGCCGGCCTGGGAAAAGCAGCGAACTCTAGAAGCTAGGGCTTTGTTCACCTTTGGACACGAACACTATTCCGTTCTCAGCGGAAACCCGCCTTAGAGATTGAACGGCAATAAGATAAGTCAACGTTCAATCTAAGACAGCGCTGAGCGCTGATAGCTTGTAGTGAACAGCCCCATTATGAAACCAACCGAAAGCAGCCTTTGGTACTTAAGTAGTTAAGGTTTGGAACCCTTGCAACTATGATAGAAAGCCGTTTGCTTGTTGCCAAACCCTTCGCCTTTCTTTTGAATCAAAGTAGGTCGCGACTGTTGTATTTTAGTCGGTCGGGGGAAGCGGTAGCTTCGTGCTCCGCTTCTCTCGCGCTTGCTTGCGTGAAGGCTTAGAGCCCTTTTCGCTAGGTCCAAAAGCTTCCCAAAAGATCTGATCCAACAGAAATCCCGCATTGAGCGTAGCTGATATGCGGCTACGGCTAGCCGATCATATCATTCCATAAAATCAATCTATATGTATAGAGAGATCCCCTAGATATACAGATAGAATAGATGTTCATGGATAGACAGACATTCCATGGATTCTTAGTTTTTGGGCTGAAAAAGCTCGTCGATCCAAATGAATCATTCTTCCGGTCTCTCTTCGCTCCCCACCCCGAAACTGACCCACGGCACAGCGCCCATTCGCTTCGCGCGCGGGAAGGCAACGAAGTTCAGTTCATGAGACCGCAGCGCAGCGGAGTGGAGCAGCCGCGACACTTCCTTACTGGATCTCGCTGGTGGCCACCTAAACGGTAGGTAGGCGGCGGATGTGTGACGTTTGGAGTTGTCGTTCGTGCACCTGTCCCCAATGGAAGAATGAGTGATCTGTTCCCCTGCGGATCATGGCCTTACCACTCGGTCCCCGATGGCCAGCGGGGATTCGGTATAGCAGCTCAGGTTCGTTTGCGCTGCGCGTTCCCGCTGGACTGGACACATGTTAGCTGTAGGAAGTATGGTTCCGAAAGTGACTTCGGTTCGCCAGTTCAGGCTCAACTCCTCGCTTTACGTTAGCGGACCTACAGGTCGGGCCGGGGCTCTGCGCTCTTTCTTTCTGTGTGGGACGATACCGGGGAGAGAGGGGAATGCGTCGAGGCGGCGAGCAAGACAACTACATTTTGGCTTTTCCCTCCATGAGATGAGCCCAGTGCATTGGACCGATGGATAAGAGAACTGAGCTGGCCTAAAAAGCGCTTGGGCGCTCTACGTACGATGTAGACTCCATCAGATACATATCGATTTCTTTCTGATGGATCAAGAATAGATAGTTGTCTCATCAATAGATAGAAATAGGAGATTTCCCCCTATTCTTGAGAGATTCCCTCTCTATCTCTTTCGATCTATCAGAACAGATCAGGCTATCTATCAATCGATTTGAAAATAGCACGCTCATCTCGCTTTTCGTTCATTTTCGCCACGAAAACATAGCCGCCATAATAAGAAGCAGGCGAAGCAGCTAGAAGTACTCGCTTCACGCCCTTGAATTATTATTCACGAATGAATTGGGAAAGCCAACAGAAAGATTCGATTCTGACTTCGTAGAGCCGGTGCTGCTGTTGCCTGCGCGTAGGGCCGTCCCCCACTCCCGTCCCGGGGCGCTAAGGGGCTTTTGTTTTTGGAACAGACGGCAGTGTTTTGCTGACGCCTCGAATCAAGCTTTTATTGCGACATGCTATGCTTTCTCCCCCATTGCTAGTAGGTTGATGGGTCGCGCGCCCGGCACACATGTTTTGGCCTTGTGTGTCCATAACTCAAAATAGGTGACCTAACGGCCGCCGCCCGACTAAACATACCAATAGTCACCAGATTCATATGAGCTACTGAGGAGTAAGCAATGATCTTCTTAAGATCGATCTGCCTTAAAGTGGTCGAGGAAGTATATATTATAGCAATCGCGCTTAAAGTATAAATGAAAGGAGTGGAACAAAGTGTCGCTTCGGGAAACATGGGTATTGAAAATCTTAAAAACCCGTAGGTTCCCAATTTTAAAGCAATTCCTGCCAAGATGACGGATCCTGCCGTAGGTGCCTCTACATGAGCTTCGGGTAACCAAATATGAACTGGTACCATAGGCACTTTGACGGCGAAAGAGGCGAAAGAAGCAATCCATAGAAAGATTTGGCGCCGCTCACTAAATTCTGTGGTTAATGAGATTTGTAAATCGGTTGTTCCTGTTTGGAGAAGAATCAACAGAATAGCTAATAGCATAAAAACAGATCCAAGTAAAGTATAAAGGAACAACTGATATGCTGCCTTGATCTTTCTTTGTCTCGAACCCCATACCCCTATAATAATGGTAGAGTCAGGGGTGGCCCCAAAGCGGAATTGACCGGTGGTGCTTGGTCGAAGCTCCAGTAGGTAGCCACTCCCTTCTCAGAGAACCGTACGTGAGACTTCCGCCTCATACGGCTCCGTCCCGAGCTTCCGTCGTCGGCCTTGGCATTAAACCACTATCTATGCATGTATTTTCAGCCTGGACTGACGAATCTTTTGCTTCTCGGGTGGTGTCGAACAATGGTGCTTGCGTTGCGGGAGATGCCCGCCCGTAGGGTCCGGCCTGCTTCCCGCCCGAAAGAACCGCTCACTAGCTAGCCGGACTAGTGGGGGCCCTATCTGGAGACATACTGAAAACCATGCCTTTCGAACCGAACGCAATGCCCGTCTTCCAAATAAAAAAAAGGGCTCGTTGGGAAGAAAGATTACGTGCGGCCTGTAGAGCACATGTAAGGCACAGTCGGGTTGCTCACGCAGCGGATCACTCTCTCAGAGAGAGAGAGAGGTGTGAAAGTAATAGCCTTATGTTATGGCCGCCCCCCGACTTACGGCCTTTACGCTACTACTATTGTGATGTGAGCGGTTCAAATTGGTTGAATCTTTCTCAATCATCCTGGCCGGAACTTGTATGCAGCACTTGTACGGAGCATAAAGGCTTGGAACTCTTTTCTTATCTGAATCTTAAGGACAGGACCCTACCCTATTCTCGAACCCTCTGCCGAGCTCTACCCTGCCCGCATTTCCTTGTGTTTTGAAGAGGAAAAAAAAATCTCTCTACCTGCTGCCAACAGTCTTTCTTCGGAATTATCTGAACGGGTCGATCCTCCCATCCCGTTTGTTTTAGCAACTTATCCTAAGGTCTCCTCGCCAAGAGCTCCCCGGCGACGACAGAGGAAGCAACCCGTCTGCTGTGGCGGGGCGGCTTTTTTCTTTCACAATAAGACCTGGACGATTATCCCTACCTTCGGTAGCTTACGAGTTTACGTCCATCCCTGGTCGGGTACAGTTTCCTTTCGATTTCTCCCTTGTAGCCGTTACCCGAATTCGCGCAAGTGTGTCCACACCCCCAAACTTACTTGACGAGGAATCCTTTCTCGCGAACAAACACAACCCCTACACACACCTAGGAGCACCCCCTCCTGCATATCCATACAAGACCCGAGTAGGCGGGTCGAGGTCCTACGAGGTACCCACTACTCGGAGTACCCTCCCAAAAGGAAAAAGATGTGTCTGTCAGGTTCGGTTCTTCTTAGTTGGGTTGGGCGGGTTCGACCAGAAATGCTATGCTTACACACAAGACTACCCCTCTTCCCGAAAGCTTCGCGGGGACTACTTTAGGACGACGGACGACCGCCCGTAGGGGGTTTACTGCACAAGGCCCCTGCAGAGGAAAGGCTTTATCCCAGCGAATAGAAGATACTCAGCTCCGCACAACATAGGGATTAGCACACTTTCGGGAAGAACATAGAATAGTAGAAGATCCAGCATGCAGAACACGGCGATCATTATAAATTCACGAATTAGAAATGCTGTAATATACTCTTTCCCATAACTTCTCATACCAGACCAACCCACTAAAATGCAAATAGGGATCAGAAATGTGGTCAATATCACGAAGAATAAAGAGATACCGTCTATACCCAAATAAAAATTGATGTTTTCATAAGGAAGCCATCGAAGGCTTTCCACAAATTGAGATTTGGCCGTAGAAGGATCGAATTGTATCCGAAGAACAGGGGGATACAAAAAAGTAATAAGAGAGGCGCACAGACCAATTAATCGTATCGGTCGTATTCTTGAATTTGGAATGAAAAGAGGAGTAATGCTTCCTAGCACGGGACAAAGAATAAGACCACTTAGATCAGAATAGCATTCACAGAAATGTTCTAACATAGAGTAGAATCGAACATGGAAGAGATTCATTGACAACAGTAAAAAGATGGGCGCCTAATTCCAATACAATAGGGGTCTATCAGTGCAAGTCAGCTGAACACCGTGATTGATGAGTGGGTAGGTGGGTTAGGTGCACCTCTCGCCCAGTGGGAAGTAATGAGGCTAGTCTCCCCCCCTTTCCCCCTGTCCGTGTGTGGGCCACCCTTCTGAAAGGCGAAAAAGCGGGAGAACCCACTTAGACCCAATAGCGGGCAGCACGAAGCACCCTAAGATAGGGCACGCTCTGCTGCGTGCCATCCCGCTCGACCTGGCCCAAATACCTATTTAAGGTATTCTCAGAGAGAGCCGCCCCACCCCTAGTAGGGTGGTTAAAGAGGAGGTTGCGGATTTCTGACCTCCGAGCCAGAACTATCTGGGGGGGAAACCCATCCCCCACCAATGCGGCCTCGACCCTCTTTTCCAAGAGGAACTGCTTCTCCAGGATACCCAAAAAGAGTGGGAGGTGCCTGGGCTCGTTCCTCCCGATAAAATAGAAGGACAGCCGGTGTTGAAGCTCCGCTCTCCTTTGGATATCAGGAAGGAGAGGGCGTTCTAATTCCGGAACCAGAACGGCGCGCGGAATGGGCGCAACCTCGGGCTCGGGAATGTGCGGCTGTGCTTCTCTCCCAGGAGGGTAAAAAGGGCCAGACGGGGAACCCCTTCCCGCGTCGCACGCGGCAAGGAAGCCTTCAAGAGCCCCGCCCGAATAATAATTCAGAAATAGGAGAGGGAGAAGAACGAATACCAAAAGATATTTTATACTCTTTGTTTTGACTCCTCGAATAGAAAGGGTAGAAAAAAGGAAAAATAATAATACACTACATAAGAAAAAGCTGGAATTCGATCTTGGAAATAATCGACTCAAGCTCATCATACCCTTTTTTGTGACTCGACTCAAGCTCATCATAACCCTTTTTGTGACTCGACTCAAGCTCATCATACATAATTCGATTTCCTCTTCTTCGTGTTCTATTGATCAGAAGCATCCAGCAGCGCCTCGCCGGTTTAGAATTCGAACACAAAATGGCCATACTTAAGCAATTCTTCTTATTCTTCTTCTTTCTTAGTTGAAGTTCCCCTTCTCCGGCAGCTAGTTCAATGGTTTCTAAGCTGGACGACTGGTATTCTCTGGATGGACGGTAAATCCAGGTATGCTGCTGGTCCTTAGAAGGACCAAGGGAATCCTGGTCTTCTCTCCTAACGAATTTCCCCTTTGCTACTCCCTTTCGCTACCTGGAGCCAGGTTTTTTCTTATTCTAGATAACGTACGCACAGGTGATCTATCTAATTAATGGACTAGCTTCACTAAGACTCATTCGATCTTCTATAGCGACTTTCGGACCATTCCATTCATTGTCTTCTTCTCAACCTCTCCTCGGTCACTGAACTGGGTTACTGAACTCCACCTTCTCGGAATCCCATTTCAGAAAGTCAGGTCGAAGGCAAATGGATTCCCTTGCTTGGGCAATAAAAAAGTCTATGATTCTCATCTCGAAAAAAGAGTTTAAAGCTACGGCACCTCCTATAACTACACCACCAAGACCGGGTAACAGAACAGCGGCCAGAGCAGCAGATTCCATAGCCGCGGTTCTTCCTCCATCAAAAGGCTCTGAGCCTGCTACGTAGCTAGGCTACGAGATTGATTCTCTGATGATAGAAAGAGAGAGGATAGAGGATCACGCTTACAAGCAGCCTTTTCCATCGTCTTTCGCTGACCCTGGTTCTATCAAACCCGCTTCTTCAATCCTGGTGTGAACTTCTTCCTGCCTTCTTACCCAAGAGCTCTGATTCCGCTTAAATAAAAGCAGCTCTTCTTCCTTACTCTTTCGAGTAAGCATTTTGAAACTTCCTTAAACATCTGCTTCAAAGAGCTAAGCCCCGGTCTCACTGAACTGGGTCAAAGAACTACCTTCCTGGAGCTACCTCCTTACTTAGATCGTTCGTTCCCCAATTCAAACTCGGATCAGTTGGCAAGTGGATTCCGTGCCTGGGTACGAAACTCTAAACGCAAAATTCGATCATTCAAGTCGGATAGCATTTATCTACGCTAGGATCCGACCTACATGAACTTCTTTCTTCTCTTATGATATTTCTAGAAAGCGAAAAAAAGAAATAATGGGGAATAGAATACAAGTGTTGAGTACCAGCTTCTACTCTTGTGAAAGGTGGGCCTGACCTCTTCCTTTCTATTTAGAAAGTGAAAGTCCTTGCCGGTGTGACAGTATGAGTAGACGGTGCTCTTCTCTTTCCGGGTTCATAATCGGTGCTATTGAATCTGCAGTTAAGGGAATATCGCCAGTTCTTTGAAAAAGAGTTCCGCTCAGGAATCCCTTTGAGGGAGGTTTAGCCTAGCCTTCAGGTCCTATAAAAAAAATGGAGCTTACCGGTTTATGGAATTGAGAAATAGATGTCCTACCAAGGCTGTATGGAATAGAATGAAGGGTTAGGGTTCTTGCGGGAAGAAGGACAAACCGGGCCCCTAGTGGTCCTTATCTTATCACGCCACACATGGAGACATCTCAAATAGGTAAATTGGTTTGGGAAGACGGGGGAAAAACATCCATCGTTTAGGTTTCTGAGTAGCTAAAGTTAAGATAGAATAGGTCATCACATCCTGGGGTTGAAGAATGAGCAGCTTTAAAAAGGAAATGGCAAGCAGGAAGGAGAGTAGTAACGTCGTATTATCCATCCGAAGCAGTAGCAGGCCAGGCACTGGTCTTTCTATCTTCTGGCTGTTCCCAGAAGGGATTTCCGAGCTTTTGAAATAATAGCTGTGGCACTCTCTTTCTTCCATAGAGAGGGAACTTATCCTTAGACTTTTGGAGCTTTGGCTTTGGTTTGGACCTGTACTAGTCCGAGAAGTGAGAGCACCAGGTTGGAAGATGCTGGTTCGAGAGGACCTGGAAAAATGCTAGTAAGAAGGAGGCTAGTTTGCTAGGTTGTAGATCTTCTCCCTTATTCTTTATAGAGGAATCCCCTAAATTCAAATAAGATCTTTCTCCGCTCCGTCAAAAGCCTAATTGAGACAAATCAGCTCTTACTGTTCTCCGGTCTTTGCTCTTGAAGATCCGCTCTTGAGAACCTCTATCTCTTTCTTCAAAGCCTCATTCGAAGCCTGTCAGTCTTACATACAGTATATTACCCGCAAGTTCATCTTCTTTGATAGGATATTAGATTAGTCAGCAATCCAAGTTCCAGCTGGTTCTCAAACTTCAGAGGTGGCCTTACTTCCTTTTTAAAGCAAACATGTGGACATAAAAAAGAATGAAATTGATAGAATAGAGGAAGATTAATGTGCAGCTGATTCTATACCAGCCGATTCAATTGTTCAGCTACTTCGAAAAAACTTACTATTATGGCTATGTAAGGGGACCGGCTTCCCCTTTTTCAATCACCTCCTACCTTAAGGTAGGCCCACTGCTGAATACCCTCAATCGAAAGGTCAAGGAGATTATATAACCCCATAGTATGAAGAGCTGCTCGGGGGATCGCACCCCTTGGCCTAGGGTATACATTCAGATCTGGAGGCATACCTAATTAACGATAAGAGCAGAGATCTCCTCTCTCCTTCGGACCCTCTACCTCTACTTCCCTTCCGCTCATAAACAGCCTTCCAGCAAGGAGAAAGAGATAAAGAAGAAAATTCTCAAATTCCCACAAATGGTTTGAATAAGCATTCTTTAGAGAGGGAATGTCGGATGAGACACTATTTGGCCTTCTTTCAGGAGTTGTAGATAGTATCACCTTTAGCTGGTAGCTAGCAAAGAAGTTATCCCCTATCAACGTATATAGTTGAGGGCAAACCGAGGGTTTACCCGCAGCTTCTGTCCATGAATCCTCTTTCGCTTGGTTACGGGACTAGAGCGAATCGTCTCTTGTGCTACGGTCTAATATATGTGTCAAAGAGCGGATTCTCTTGCAGCGGATACGGGGCATGCCCCTGAGCCTATTGATTCAATTCCTAGCAAGTCCTGTCTCTCTCCTTCACTTAAAACACAGCCTATGATGATTCTCAATTCCTTTTTTTGAAACTTCAGTAGGCTCCCCCTTCTTTGGCGATAAGGCTCATCAGTAGATTGACTACGAGGCCGAAGAGTCTTACTACAGGGGTTACCACTCCTGCAAGACTGCTTTGGGTTCCAGAGTTGTTATAAGGGCGGGACGGCGAGAGGAGGAAGCTACTACTACCGGGCGAGATGTTAGTGGAAAAGAATAGGGTTCAGAGGAGAGGTCACAAGCTACCACTACTACGTAATCTACTTCTACTGCTACTTGAAATCGATTCTCTTTCATGACTCTCTTTCTCATTCTCTTTCCACCACTAGTTAGAAATAGACTAGAGCATTCCCTGGAACAGGCCGTAGAGAGGTATTCAACAAGCGCCACTCAACTGCGCTAACTAAGCCCTCCATAGAAGTTCAAGGAAGTAAAGCTACATACTACTGGAAAGAGATGGGCTTTCTCCTTTCTATTTCTTGCGGGCTATTGATTTCGGGTTGAGACTTTGCTTGCTTACTTTCACGCTTCCTTCAGTGAGCTACTTAAGGTTTAAGGTAAGGGGCACTCCTAGCATAGATTACCATTCTAACCTGTCTTTGCTGGTAGATAGATGCGCTTAATTAGTTACCTGAATTAAAGAGGACTCTTGAATAAGTTGACTTCGCCTGGGCGTCATCTTTCCTTTCATTCACTAGTTGAGTACTTCCTCCTGTCAGATAGAAGCTTTTCAAAGGGTGCTTCGCTTCCAGCTCTTCTTGTTCGATACCGCTTCCCGTCCTTGTAAATATCATCTCTTACCGCTCTTATGGATCAATCGGTCAACTGTAGGAAACTGGCCAATTGCTGTCAACTGGTATCGGTACAACCACGAATCTCTTGTTTTCTTTGTTTACAGCTGGCCTTACTTAAATAGGAGTTCCTGCTTCTAGCTAGCTCAATCAGTGCGCTGGAGTTCCGTTCTTTCAATCTCTCCGCCAGCGCCAGGGAAGCGCTCTTCGGGCTGAGGTCCAATTCATCTCGTAGGCTTATTGTAGAAAGGAAATCTTCAATCAATCATCATCTACATTATATAATAATAATATATATATATATAAGAGATGAAGTGGGAAAGGCTTCCCTCGGTACAGCGAGGGAGGAACCAAGCCTTCGCTCGATCACCGAACCGCCAGTCTTAACTCCTTGAATCAGTCAGCAAATTAGTAAGTCCATCAATCTGTAGTGGAATAGTCTCACCAGCCCGTAGACTAGTCCAGTAGTGGGTGAGTAGAGTCTGTGCTTTGGTGGGCACCGGGCATCCAGTAAGAAGAAGTAGCTCCGCCAACAGCGCACGCAAGCTGCTCAGGAAGAGCACAACTCTAACTAGCGAAGGGAGGTGATCAGCTCAATTGAAAGAGAGGGATACTCGCCTCTTTTCCAAGAAAGCCATGGGAGTCCACGTTTGCGTGGGGCCGGGTACTTCTCCTTTATCCCTTGCCTTGCTTTTTTGCTCGGCCACTCTCTGTTCTTAAGTAAGGGTTCCCCTCTCTCAAAAAAAAGAATATGTTAATCGTTACCGATACCAGGCAGAGTTGCTTTTCCTTGCTCCAGAGGAGATTGGTATTGGTAGAGTCGCATTCAACCCCGTCTTTTTGCCCTTTGGCTGGTAATCACATCGGCCATAAGGTGGTCTATCACCTCGGTTGGGGAGAAAAGCTTTTTTGTTGTCGGAAAATCCCTCTCCGCTTTATTAAACTCTTCTCTTAGGCGAGAGCTCACTCAATTCCTTTTTAAACTTTCGCAAAGCTCTCCTTTCCTTAGAGTGAGTTGGTTTTGAATGAAAGCAGGTTTCATCCTGACTTTCATCGGGGACAGGTACGGGGTCTGGGTCGGTCGATACGATGAACGGGAAATCCAAAAATGTTGCTTCATTGAAGTCCCTCATGGAAGAAGAATTGGCTGATGTAGAAGGCTTATTTGTTATCGTATCCACCACATAGTTTACATACTCAGACAGGCTGACTCCAGCGCCTATAGTCAGAAGCCCTTATAGCAAGTGCTAGCTCTATTTATCCTATTGGGATTGGAGCAAGAGTGGAATGGAAGAAAGAAAGCTGTCCTTATCTTCTTCTTCTCCTCCTCCCGACATGAAGGAATGCCCGATAATCCTTCGGGGGCTGGTATGTCCTTTCAGTTCTGGTCTGGGGAACGCCGATCAGAGAAAGCACTCCTATACTGCCTGGTGTTGATTCGGCAATTTGCGTCTAGTGGGGAGCTTTGTCATCTCAAAGAATAAGCGGATCTTCCCTTGCATGCGGATCTTAAAGTCGTGGATCTTTTGATGGCCGGTAGCTGCTTTCTGCTCTCCTTATTAGTGCCAACTCCGCTAGGTATAGGGAGGGAGTCTTCTACAAGTCGCATTACTGGTCGATGACCTGATTTTGGAAGCAGTCGAGATGCCTTTCCTGGGGGAACCCTTCCTTGCATTCTTTTATTGTATTCGCTTCAATCGCTCCTGAATCGGGGGATCAAAGATCGGAAGACTTTCCTTTGCCCTTACTCTATTAAGAAGGAAATTTCCTGGTCTTCACTCTTCGCTCCTAACTCATTTACGCTTTTGGTATTGACTAAAAATGTCATCCGGCTCCTCATCTATTGAACTCTCGGCTTACGCAATGATCGGATCGGAAGAACTCTTTTCAACCGCCCATGATTGAGACAAGCGTAAATGAGAAGAAATTCTTTTTCATAGTCTGTGAATTTTCTTCTTGTTGCATCTCGTCGATACGATAGGTTGATTTACCTTACTAGTCATATGCCCTAAAGGTTTACTGTCTGGATGGTACTTTTCAACAGATAAGCGAATCGCGCTCAAGTGGTGGTTGACGAAATATCTAATCCTCGTTTTCCCTGTCTGGTGTGGTCTTCCGCTGTCCCTTTCCGCTTCACGCAATAGCACGCTCCGAAGCAAGCGGGCTTCGCCGGTAGTAGCCTCCTGAATTTGTCGAATAGCTTCTTTCCGGCAAAGCTTACCAATCCTACACTCCTTTCTTCTATGTCTGGTGGAGCTATTCCCAGACAGCCTGAGAGCTGAGTGAGGACCTTATTTGACATGCTTTTTTCCTTCCAAAGCGAAATAATCACTCCTGTAGCTTATTGCGCTCGATCTACATCCTACCTAACTCGATTAAGCTTTTCTTCTTACACACAGAAGGTTTTTGCTCTCGTATTGCGGGTTTTCCACTTCGTTCAGTTACATTAGGGCTTTATACAACTCTACCTTGGTGATTAAGTTCCGCTTTAGTTGGTGTGAAATGAGCGGATTCTGGGATAGGAGGTCTTGTCGGTATGGAACCTACCCTTCCGGAGTGAAGGATTGTCATCCTATAGCCGAGTGTTTTTAATTTGGTTTAGAGTCGAGTGATGAAGCTCATGATTCTGCCGTTAGTGAGAAGCAAGTAAACTCTATAGCCCTAAACTAAAGGAGCAGGTCAAGTTCGTTCAGCTTGAGGGATAAATTACGTGGCTGACCTGCCAGTCCATCAAATATCGTAGTTTATCCTTAAGAGCAGGAGGTTCCTTGTGTGAAACTTAGATGTTGAAGCACGCACCTCAATCACCCTGCCTGTGTGAATTGAACGAACTTCAAAGTACAACCAGCTTAAGCTGGTTTTCCACCGATTTTTTAGTGTTCGGCCATTTCTAGCAAAGTCTAAAGGACATATTCGTTGCCGATTTTGGGTTCTGATGGAAGATACTGCTGAGGTTATACACCAAGTACACACGTGATTCTGCTCTGGCAGAAGTGCACGCGCAATTCAGCTCTGGAAAAACTCCCTGAGGTCCAGAGAGAGATGAAGTTTATAGTCAACCTCTGCCTCTCAGATAGCTTTCTTTTCCAACACTTCTATGTGGAGATAGATGTAATATTAATATGATTGATAGTTTCAGTTTACTATTTGAAGTTTTCCAAAGTCTCAAATTGGTTCCGGCCTTGTTTCGTAGTGAATTTATGGATTTGAATACTTCTAACACTGAATTTTTTTTTGTAAATTCAACTTGACTTGTACCTGGAACAGAGAAAAAGGGTATCCAATTGAAATCCAGGCACTTTTTTCTATTTTTCGCTTAGATGTGCTCGGCAGATGCTAAAGCCAGAGCGTGATGGCAAGAATTGATCGAGCGAAGAATCACAGTTCTCAGCTATCACATTCAGAAAGACTACTGGCCTAATTTCACTCAATTAAATAAACTATACCCTTACAAAACTTATTAGTACTCCTACACAGTTGTTCAATTTTAATGTCATTCTCAACTCTATCCCTGACTGGGTCTTTGATTTCAGGCCCTTTTGAGGAGGGTATCTTTTTGGTTAATATCAGCCCGGCTCGCATGGACTTCCGGTCTTTCTTAGTTGACAACTTTTTTATTGCAATTTGAAGTTCTCTAGTTACTCCTGCACAAGCAACAGCAGTTATGGATTTGATTGAGGGGCGCTGGGAAGAATGGATCGGGGAGATGCCCTTGAAGATCACTTACCCAGCTCTGGAAGGACATGAGTGGAGAATTGTCACCGGATTTGATCCAAAAAACACAGGGCGGAGTTACCTTATTGGTGAGTCTTGGCCGGGTTAGTGTTTAAGGAAGAAAACCTTATTGTAGGTTATTTTTTATTTAAATAGTGCCAAATTCCAAAATAAAAGGAAAGGGATGCTTGTACGCACATTAGATTTGCTAACTCAATTGATCCTACTGTATCTAGATCAGGGTTCCCGTTTAAGAAAGCTTGTTAGCTTTGTATTGGCTCCCATCTTACTTAACGGGGCCCTTAGTTGAATACCGATCAAAATTGTTTGCAATTTTGAGACTTTTCCAATAAAGAATTATTCGTTATGTTAAATACCCCGAAAAGCTGAAACCTCTTATTCCGGTCCTTAGAAAAACTACAACTAGTCAGGAATTGCGTAAGAGAAGAGACGTCGTAAGTAACAATAGCGCAAAAGCAGGCGGCGGAGATCCGCAAAGGTAACCGGATGCTTGGGGCTTAGGACAAGGAGCGTCCGGAGTCTCTTAAGAAAGGACAAAGAAAAATTTATATCATGTTTACACCGATCGGATTTCAAAAAGTCCTTCGCCCCTTATCTTCTCGTCTATCTTCTTTATCTTCTGATCGGATCGCCTGCCTTCTTTCAAGCCCTACTTGAAAGGCTTGCTTTCTTAAAAAAAGCTTTCTTTATTAAGAGTCCTTTAAGAAGCTAAGCTCCTTCAGATAGTAAGATTCGCTTAACTTCATACCTCTAAGCGCTCGTGACTATCATCGGATAGTCACTTCGCTTTCCTTTTAGACTGAAAAAGGAAAACGGAAAGATTGAGCATAAAAAAAATATAGAGAATGAGCTATTACGTGCAAACAATGGAAATTCAATAATAAGAGTCTGATCTTCTCGCTTAAGAATATGCGATTCCTCCGGAGTGAAGTTGTTGGGGGGAAGAGAAGATGAGGAAGCTAGTTTAATTGAGGAAGCCACTTTCTTTAATGTATACTAGCTGGTCTACAAAAGCATGACGCATGACGCTTCTCCTTTTTTTAGTCCACTCTCCCTTAGAAAACGGAGCTGCTTGAAAGCAGATTTAGAAATTACATAGGTGAATGTAGAGATCACCGGTGTCCTACTCGAGACGAAGTACTTGTCGTCCCCAAACCAAAAGGGATGAGGGAAAAAGGCTCGAGAAAGCGTCCTTGGAAGGGGGAATATCTGAAAAAGTGTTAGCGGGGAGCCCATCCCTCTCGTTCTTACAGAAGACATAAGGGGGAATACACGACGGACGGAAAGCGGGGAAACATCCTTTTTCTGTCTTCTCTCCACAGAGGAAGGAAAGCACCGCCAAGCCAACAAGAAAGCAGAAACTGCATGAGGTAAGACTAAGGGCCTTGCCTTGTGCGCCCTGCAAGAGATTACCGGGGGTCTCGGTACCAGGGGGGCGCGGGAACAAGAAACTCCAGTAAATAAAAGAAAGACAATAGGAGTCCTCTCAATAGCCGAGGGCCCACTTCCCTATATGCGCTTACGGAAGGGGAAAAGCTTGATTCTCATAGATTAGACAATACACATGTGCAAACAAGAAAATCAAACTATCTTATTATTGATACTATATATTTATCCTTTCCCCTATAGATCCACCTTTCTTCAAAATAAAGATATAGCAACTAAAAGAAAGCTAAATCGAATCGGAATAGGATAAAGAACGCACGAAGGATCAGAGAGAAAGGGGATTCTAAAAGCTAAAAGCCTAGAAAACTAGATTGTCAGACTCGGAGGTAGCAGTAAGATCTCTGTCTCCAGAGAAGGCATGAGGGTTTTCTAAAAGTCTCCTCTCATTACTTATGGATAAAGCTCTTAAGCTTAAGCTTTTACGAACTGAAAGATCTTCCCATTCTAAATAAGAATGAGAGTCTTTCAACTAGATGTGCTCCTTTGGCTGGGTTTGAGAGAGAGAGCGTGAGATAGTTGGTCTAATAACTAGTCCAACTTCCTTGTATCTGAAAGCGATGACAGGATGTTAGGTCTAGTAAGGAGACTTTTTGGATAATTTACTTCCACGAATAGACTGTTAGGCTAAGAAGAATAGGTTGGGATTGATCCCACCTTTGAAAGAGTGGTTTTGCTCTGTCAATACAGCTTATCGAGTTATCAAGCTGAACTGCCTTCTGTAAGGAGCTTGAATCGTTCGTTTACTCTAAGTCTTATTACCGACGCGATGGATTGCTATTTGAAAACACTTTCAATACAAAAAGAGCTCCTTCCGGCTATACTCTAGTTGGACAGTCTTAGTTCAGTTTGAGAAGTCAAGGAGGCACGAAGAGCTAACAAAGAGTCTTTCTATTTGACTGTCCGAAATCAAGTGGGAGATTCAATTGAAAAGGCCCCTTACTATAGATAGGGTGTTAGCGCTGTTTTTTGAAATAAGGACGTTTAGGTTTGACTAATAAGATAGAAAGGGGCAAGCCAAAACCCACTCTGCTGAGTTCGGCTTTCGGGGCTACCTACTTTAGGGCTTATGTAATATATAAAGAAGAACCCTTTTAGGGCCTTTTTGTTTAAGGGCTGCTCGCCTTTTGAATAGAAGGAAGTGGGAGAGCAGAGGTTATTTCGGTAAACCGATGCATGAGCTGAGGCTCCCATGCCCCGCCGACCCTCCGAAAAAGTAAGGGCTCATAGGGAGTCAGAAGCAAGCAGAGTAAAAGGCGGGTAAAACTCACATAAGCAGAGGGGGAGACACATTCATGAAAAGCGAGAAGCCCTGCCGTGGGGGACTGACCAACTATGAATAGATCTTACTTATGCTTGCGGGTAAGAACATATATTAGTCCGTATCGTGGGTCTATTTGTTACAAAAGGCGAACATCCCCTTTCCAAAACATTAACATAGGTCCTCAGGCAGACATCGAAAAGGGGGCGAAAAGAGTCTATTTACCTTTACAATATTTCGGAATGTATCATGGCTCTATCTATTCATTAAAAAAAGAAAAAAGAGTTCTGCATCTCGGGTGAACAAATAGGCGTGGGGAAGAGTGAGAGGGGGGGGCTACGAGCCCTCTCTCGTTGTTGTTCCCGGACCACCCATCCCTTCCTTCCCCTTCGCCCGGCCCGGTGAGATCAGATTTCTAGAACGAAGTGAAGTGATAGGAAGAGAAGACTGCTGGCGGGAAATCCCTATTCATGAAAGCCCCTTGTTAAGGTTAGGGGGAAAACGAAAGTGCGCTCCTGCGCACCAGCTGAAGAAAGGAGCTTTGGAAGCTTACCTTATTATTATATTAAAAGGGGAAAGGGTTCCAAACCTATCTGACTAATAAGAAGAAAGGGGCGTTCAGCCACTTGACTGTAAGGAGGGGGGCAAGCCAAAACCTACTCCTAAGAAGTTGCTGGATCGAAGTAGTACATTATACATCTGCCCGCCAGCAGCAGAGGGGGTTCGATTCCCCTTATACGCGATGTGGCGAAAAAGACTGATTCAACGAGATATGCCTTGCCTGCATTAAGATTTAAAACTTGTCGTCTACTTTCAGGAAATGTTTGGAACAGAGAACTTACAATAATACAACGCCGTATTCTCGGAAGATTGAGGAACAAGAAGAGATCTATTAAGAGAAAGATTTATTCTAGAGAAAATCTTAACAGTTACATCCAATCACAAACTACACGAAAGTTGTCCCTTTTTTATGGAGATTTACCCATCACAGAGATGCACAGAGGAAGAGAACGAACTTCATATATCCCCTTTCTACTCAATCCAGAAACAAGATCGGACGTTATCCCGGTTCGTCTCCATTTTTGTGAAACTATTCCTCAAGCAAGGCAGCCGATAAGTCATCGAAGGGTTTGTGTGAATAATGGAATGGTTAACATTACTCATTTTAAACTCTCCCACGGTGATATAATATCTTTTCAAGAAAATGATGCGAGAACCCGCGGTGAAGAAATAAAGAGATCCTTCTATATCGAAATCTCAGTTGAGAAAATAATAGGAAAATTCCTGGATCACCCGTGGAGAAGAACCAAAACAGAATGGTTCCGCCTACTCAAAACTAAGAGGGGATGCCGCCTACTACTAAAATCCCGGTTTTTGCAACAGTTGCGTTCTTCTATGCAAGAAGAAGACTTAGAAAGAACAAAGAAGTTTGGATCCGAAAAAGTATGCTTAGGCAGTTCTTTCGCTGAGCACAACAGAATGAAGAGGAATTTGTATCATTTCAAATCCCTATTCTTATCGAAGAGAAGGAACGAGAAAAACCGAAATATTCCTACTCGAACAAGAAGTCCTATAGTTTACAACTCTTCTTTATATAGTAATTCGACCTATTGCTCCGCACCCCCCCATCAGTTTACTAAAAAGATCAAAATAAAAAGGATCGAACTACCTACTCATTATTCGGAGGTGAATCATAGAACACCAAAGGCTGTGGTATCTTATGGACCTAACATAGGTCACATACCTCACGACATAAGATTGAAAGATCCAAACCTTCTTCTTCGGAGCGGAAAGGGACGTGGCCAAAACATATAAAGATCGGCGTAGTCGCTCATAGGGACATATCTATCCGGATAGAGGATAGTCTAGGCCGATTCATAGATAGATCTC